>JAWPHD010008205.1:0-118072 GCA_037043455.1 Cyrtodaria siliqua
GGAACAAAAGGAGTCTATTTTAGTGAATATTAACTGGCCATATAATAGTATAGGAACAAAAGGAGTCTATTTTAGTGAATATTAACTGGCCATACAATAGTATAGGAACAAAAGGAGTCTATTTTAGTGAATATTAACTGGCCATATAACATTATCGGAACAAAAGGAGTCTATTTTAGCAAATATTAACTGGTCATATAGGAGCAAAAGGAGTCTATTTTAGTGAATATTAACTGGCCATATAATCTTATAGGAACAAAGTGATTCTATTTTAGTATTAACTGGCCATATAATATTATAGGAACAAAAGGAGTCTATTTTAGTGAATATTAACTGGCCATATAATATTATAGGACCAAAGTGAGTCTATTTTATCGGATATTAATATGCCATACACTAATACAGGGCCAAAAGGAATCTAATATTTACTGGCCATACAATATAATAGAAACAAAGTGAGTCTATTCTAGTGAATATTAACTGGCCATACAATATAATGGGAACAAAGTGAGTCTATTTTAGTGATTATTAACTGGCCATAGACTATTATAGGAACAAAGTGAGTCTATTTTAGTGAATATTAACTGGCCATACAATATTATAGGAACAAAAGGAATCTATTTTAGTGAATATTAACTGGCCATATAATATTATAGGAACAAAAGGAGTCTATTTTAGTGAATATTAACTGGCCATACAATAGTATAGGAACAAAAGGAGTCTATTTTAGTGAATATTAACTGGCCATAGAATATTATAGGAACAAAAGGAGTCTATTTTAGTGAATATTAACTGGCCATACAATAGTATAGGAACAAAAGGAGTCTATTTTAGTGAATATTTACTGGCCATAGAATATTATAGGAACAAAGTGAGTCTATTTTAGTGAATATTAACTGGCCATACAATATTATAGGAACAAAAGGAGTCTATTTTAGTGAATATTAACTGGCCATATAATATTATAGGAACAAAAGGAGTCTATTTTAGTGAATATTAACTGGCCATATAATATTACAGGAACAAAAGGAGTCTTATTTTAGTGAATATTAGCTGCCCATATAATATTATAGGAACAAAAGGAGTCTATTTTAATGAATATTAACTGGCCATACAATATTATAGGAACAAAAGGAGTCTATTTTAGTGAATATTTACTGGCCATACAATATTATAGGAACAAAAGGAGTCTATTTTAGTGAATATTAACTGGCCATACAATATTATAGGAACAAAAGGAGTCTATTTTAGTGAATATTAACTGGCCATACAATATTACAGGAACAAAAGGAGTCTATTTTAGTGAAAATTAAACGGCCATGTAATATTATAGGAACAAAAGGAGTCTATTTTAGTAAATATTAACTGGCCATATAACATTATAGGAACAAAAGGAGTCTATTTTAGCAAATATTAACTGGCCATATAATATGATAGGAACAAAAGAAGTCTATTATAGATAATATTAACTGGCCATACAATATAATAGGAACAAAAGGAGTCTATTTTAGCGAATATAAACTGGCCATATAATATGATAGGAACAAAAGGAGTCTATTTTAGTAAATATTTACTGGCCATATAACATTATAGGAACAAAAGGAGTCTCTTTTAGCAAATATTAACTGGGCATATAATATGATAGGAACAAAAGGAGTCTATTATAGATAATATTAACTGGCCATACAATATAATAGGAACAAAAGGAGTCTATTTTAGCAAATATAAACTAGCCATATAATATGATAGGAACAAAAGGAGTCTATTTTAGTGAATATTTACTGGTCATATAATATTATAGGAACAAAAGGAGTCTATTTAGCAAATTTAAACTGGCCATACAATATAATAGGAACAAAATGAGTCTATTTTAGTGAATATTTACTGGCCATATAATATTATAGGAACAAAAGGGGTCTATTTAGCAAATGTTAACTGGCCATATAATATAATAGGAACAAAAGGAGACTATTTTAGTGAATATTAACTGGCCACATAATATTATAGGAACAAAAGGAATCTATGTTAGTGAATATTAACTGGCCATAAAACCTGTTGTTTCAAGTTCAATAATTGCAATGATTTCTTAAATAAGTTCAAGATATTTTCCATTCATTGAACAACTACTTTAATCTCACAGTATTTTGGGCCCATGTATTTGTCCTTCCATACAGGTGTCACTCTGTTCCTTATGTCTGGCTTTAGCAAGAAACTGAGTATAGTCAGAAACCTTCTGGAAAAAACTGGGAACTGTAGGAAGAAACTGGGAACAGTCTCGGGGGATAATCCCAAGCGGAACTTATTACCTACCTGCCACTCCGTCTGTAAGATCAATATATATGAGATTCCTTTGAAAGCAGATGACTTTATCCTTAATGTCGTCTGCAGACAAAATCCCAAGGTGCACTTCAGTTTCGGTCACTGAAATCATAGTAAATAATTCTCGTATAATTAGAACATCACATGTTAAAATTGTTTCTACATTGTAGTTCTATATCTGGTCTGGATCCGGTATTTCAGAATAGAGAGGTGCACGTTTTGGAAAAAAAAAAAATCCGAGGCTTAGCCCATTCTTATGCTGCTTAATCTCAGTTTGGGGTGTTGTATTCTCCAAGATATAGGGTGCAGCCCATTCTGTTCTAGTAGAACTAATTTTTCTTGCCGTATTTTAGCAGTGTACACATTATACGATACCAAGCTATTGTTGTAGTTACTATTTTCACCTCCTTACCCCCAAAAAATGTACTCACACAAAAACAAAATTGCTTTTTGCTGGTATTCCCATAGGCCAGTTTTTGAGGGAGTAGGACAGCTTGAACAGCACTTTAATTAAACAATGTTTGATGTTTTTAAGCACATTTCACTGAGTACTAAATACTCCTTTAAACAGTTTCAAATTTTGCCTAGCAATACTCTTTTATGGATGTTTTGGAAACCTTAAAGGGGGGTAATTTGATGGTTTTTGACAATCAAAAGCTGCTACCTACACAATCGGTGTTGTGTTTTTCTGTGATTTTTTTTCCGAAAGCAACTTAAAGAGAAATTGCCGTTTGTTTGAACTATTGATGGTGGTCTATTTATTGGTTATACATCATTTATTATTTCCAGTTTCGCTGTCTATATAATAAGGGAAAGAAAAAGGGGTACTTTTTATTTTTGCTCAGTATTCATCTGTCTTAGTTAAAACAATATTTATTCAAGATTGTAGCATACAGAATGTCATTTAATATCTGGACAGGAGTTGATAAAACAAACTTTCAATGAAAACTTACAAATGCCTCTACTGACATTCGGTTTGTGAAATATAATTTGGTTTATCACATAACTTACGGTGTGGGAATGTAATAAAGCCATGATATATTTATCATATTACATTAGTGAAATAAATATGCAAATGAAGACCGTACCGTAGTTTCATTGTTCGGTGACGTATGGAAAAAATCGAGCCAACATATGACGCCATTATACAAACAGACGTCTGAACAGACGGACATGGCGCAATTCTATTGTGAAAGCAAGAGCGGGCGATCTTGTATTCAGAGCCCGAAGTTAGGGTAAAATTTCATATAAAGCTGAGGTAAAATTCAAACAAAGCTAAGGTAAAATCTCATAAGAACACTGACAAACTTGCGAAAACAATTTTTTTTTTCACTATCTGCTATTTAGATCCTCACTACGAGCTTTAAATAAGCTCCTGTCAAGTTTGTAACCAGCTATCACAAACTCGTGCCGGCTATCACAAACTCGTGCCAGCTATCACAAGCTCGTGCTAGCTTGTAGGTGTACCGGAAGTAAATCAAATGCCATCGAGTCCAATGCAATATTGTACAAGCTTTCTAGTTAGCCATTTTTCAAAATGAAGTTCAAACTAAGATTCACTTACATATTCTTAGTCATGAGACCTGCCTCTCTAGAAAACTGCTGAGAATAGTATGGGTCATGTGGCATATAAGAAAAGAAAATTCTGATCTATGTTGACACCGTGAACAAACTGCATTCATTCAGCACCTTCTTAGCTATCACAAACAAGTCAATAAAGTCATTTCAGCCACAAAAACAGGCATTAAATACTCAAAAATGCCTTTTATTACAAAAAAAAGTTAGGGATTATATATTTGGGAACTCCTTTCGACTACACCAGGCATGAATACCTGTTACAGTGATTTATTTCCTGTATACCTGTACGAAGAACACGTTCTGGTAAGTGATTGTTATGATCGTCCAAGGAATGTTTATTACCTGATTGGAAGTATGCATGGTGGGCTTCTGGACTCAGCTTCCCCTCCTTCAGTAGCAGATCTGCAGACTGCCTCAGGTGTAGCGTCAGTTTGTCCACCACACTCCCCCAATCACGCACAGCCTGTATATACAAGGTCAAAAATAATGAATAACTCAAATAAATGTCAGAAAATCAGTCTATCTGACCATATACACATTCGCAACATCTCGATCACTTCTTTGGTGCATATCTTGAATGTATATAGAAGGTCTCCATAATGTTACACCATACTAGCATGGCGGCGCCTAAGATTGCGATTTATAGTTTATTGACATCAAAGCAGTTATAAAATCTACACATTATTGAGAATCAGTCTAATTAACTGCCCATATACAAATTAGTGAGAATCAGTCTAACTGCCCATATACAAATTATTGAGAAACAGTCTAACTGCCCATATACAAATTATTGAGAAACAGTCTAACTGCCCATATATTAACAACAAAATTTTGATGCAAACCATCAATTCGTCGGTAGTAATCATAACGAAAACTATCGGAAATAGCACGTGCTCGGGTTCCAAGATTATCGAAGCTAGTACCGTAAACCAATACAATAATTTACAATGTTAAATTAATGTAAAACACTATATATTACAGATGTAATAATGATAATAAAATAAAATAGTATAGGTAATATAAGCAATGTTTTGGTAATAATAGCCTCCCATTATCTGACTGTACCGTACATTCCGTTATCATTTAGCATCACTTTACAAATTAGATGGATGTACGCACAGATTCAATTACTTATTTATTTTCTAGTATGTAAGTTTAAATATTCCTTTGATGCATTGTTAATTAAAAAGTATGCAAATCCATTTATATTTTTACATCTTTATATATAATACAAGCAATTATAGCAGAATCGCAGATCTAATAACAAACTGTTTGTTATTATGTCTTTGGCAGAATGTACTATACGGTACGGTATATGTTAATAAGGTAAGGGACAACGTTTTGTAATGTTGTACAATGTTTTACCCGAACAATATTTAAATGTATATATGCGATAAGCGTTATCATAAATAATATAAATATATAGATCCAAATATCAACAACATGTCCAGAATACAGTTACAGCCAAAAAATAACAGGAAACTGCACTAAAAAAAAGTTTATAAAGAAAAAAAAAAAATATATATATATATTAGCACTCTTTAATACAGAACTACTTTCGACTGCACCAGGCGAGCACATCCTCTTGATTTAGTGTAATTAGACTTTTATTACATATGTTTATGGTTAAGTTATTACCGATATCATATTGCGAGTTTCTTAGCTTTACTATCCAGTGTTATTAGTCCCCACTTATATATAGCAAGGTTTATTACAGACTTCTAGTATGCCTCACAATTAATACAGACTGCAGTCCCATGCTGCTTTATGTAAACATACATCGTTCCCACTATGTAGCATAAATTATGCACTTGTCCGGAATATATATAAGGCCATATTTCTGTTTATCCAGAATATGCAATTATTAAATATTTAGAGTTGTCCGGAATATATAGTGTATATTAGGTTTATAGTTATTAACCAGGCCTTGTACGGTCAAATGTTTATACGTATTTCCGATATGATACAACGTTTTGCCATCAAATTCTTATTCATCCGTTTCTTCAGACAGCTCAAAAAAAAAAGAAAAAGCAATTGGTCATGGCTGAGACCCCGTGTTTTTCAATACGTGCTTGCCCGCCTAAAGTTTCTCTTATGGCGGGACACGTGCACACGTGTTGTCTACACGTCTTTACGTGTCTTGGTATTGCCAGCACGTATCTGCCTAACATTGAATGAAAACGATATATATTACATGATGAATAAACATTAATTTATTATTATGCTTCCGATATCCGGAGTATAAATTATATGATAAATAAACATTAATTTATTATTATGCTTCCGATATCCGGAGTATATATTATATGATAAATAAACATTAATTTATTATTATGCTTCCGATATCTGGAGTATAAATTATATGATAAATAAACATTAATTTATTATTATGCTTCCGATATCCGGAGTATATATTATATGATAAATAAACATTAATTTATTATTATGCTTCCGATATCCGGAGTATAAATTAAAGTTACGTGTCTTGGCATTGCCAGCACGTATCTGCCGAACATTGAATGAAAACGATATATATTACATGATGAATAAACATTAATTTATTATTATGCTTCCGATATCCGGAGTATAAATTAAAGTAAAACATTTCTAATCTCGGCGATCTTCCGTTTTTCCGGAGTCTAATATATTCAGCGATCTTCTGATTTTCCGGTGTCTAATATTTTGAGGGGCCAAAATGCTGATTGTTTTCATACAGGGCGGCGGTCACATTTATTATAAAATATTCCCGATAGTCCGGAATATACATATTCTTGACATTCCGATTTTCCGGAGGCTAAACTATTCAATGACCAGCCAAAAATGCTGATTGTGTTTATACAAGGCGGCAGTCCAATTTATTTGAAAATATTCCCGATAGTCCGGATATACATATTGATGCATTGTCCGAAAAAATGCCTATTGTCCGAAATAAGTAATTATACGTTGAACTGTCAATATTTCCGATTGTCCGGAATAAGTAGTGGTATGTTCAACTGTGGATATTTCCAACTGTCCGGAACAAGTAGCTGTATGTTTAACTGTCAATATTTCCGATTGTCCGGAATATGAAACTATTGAAGTTGATCTGTCGCTATCTCCAATTGTCCGGAAGATGAAATAAATGTCGAATTGCCAATATGTCCGATTGTCCGGAATAAGTAATTTATATGTTCATCTGTTTCTGATTGTCCGGAACATAATGAACATATGTTGAACTATCACTTTATCTATACATTATTAATTATAATGCCATATTAAATACATAAAATCAGCCATGGCCAATTATGCCAAAAATAACATTAAAGATGATTCTCAGTCAGTTTTTTCTATGTTTTTTATGCAATCACACTTTTGTAATAATATAAATATATAGATCACCTACATCATTGTCTTCATACATCAAGTGTAGGTTCGATAATATCCGTACCAGAGCACCTGCTATTTTCGATAAATCCCGTTTTGGTACGGAATATTATGGCTTTACCCTTAACCAGTTATATATTTGGTGACATAGCATGGCATTTTGTTAATGCATGTCCAAATCGCGTTGAAGGAGTAAAAAACCTATCCATCTGAATTACATGATATTCTGAGCCTTTTTCACTTGATTAGTCTACATGTCAAACCCCGATTCATGCCATGACCTAAATAAATAGTACGCATAAAATGTTTTGTTGTATTATGGTTCCCCAACATGTCTTAAGCCAGAATCCATCTGATGCCACCCTGGCACCATTGAGCAATTTGCTAGAAATCCAAAATGGCCGCCAACATGGCCGCCTAAAATATATAATGCCAGTATCTACTTTACCTTGTGGGTATGGGTCTTATTTTAATTGGAATTGTTGATAATGAGATAACTATTAACATTCTTAATATACTCAGTGCAAATAACATCATACTATGGCTGCAAAAACCAAAATGGTTGCCAAAATGGCCGCCAAAATGGCCGCCAAATGCTTTTTTCATATTAAAACATCAAACACCCGTGCATAAAAAATGTATTTGCAAACTCATGCAGGCATACTTACATCAAATTAAATGTACTTGTACCATAGATAGTTACATTTCTCTTTGTGCTCAGTTAAATAACATAACCCTGCCATAATAACTAACCATGTAATATATAACTGTGCAGAGCACTGTAGCTAAATACACTTGGTTTCTTTTATCTCTATGCTAAGGTACAAAACATATATCACATTCTTTCTCTCTGTATGTAATTGAAACTACAAATACATCAATAAAGCAATGACAATATAATTATAATATAAAAGAGGATGCAATTAAATCTATATTTGAACATTGCATAATGCTCTCCCTTTGTTTCAATTGCGCCATTATTTCGTCTGAAAAAAAATCAAAACACTTTTCAATATTTGATTACAGCACACCCATCCTGGTTGAATCATGTTCATATGTAACTATAATCATCATTATTTTGCACAATGAATTCATTTTATCAATAACATTTGGCATAATTGGATTCTATTTGTGTTTAAAGCTAGAATAAATGAAGAACAATTTGGCAACACATGCATTGTCATTGTGGATCAAATCTGCAAAGTAATTTTGTTTTAAAAATAATACTCCTGGCTAGAACAGAATATGTTGAAGTACTTTAAGTAATATGTAAATAAATATGTTTAACAAGGAAGGTGCTGTTCGAATTTTTTTGCAAACTGTAACAGTATCCGGATGGGCACTAGAAGCCGGATGTAAAATTGTATTTTATTATTAACGTGATGTTTCAGCATTGCAATCAATGCACACGATAAAGATGTCACTTGCAATATTAAATTAGTAATAATTATGAACTTATAACTGTGATTTATTTCCAGTACACAGAGGAAGTACTATTCACTGAGACCCATGTTGGAATATACCACTGTACACACGCCCTTGAACTAACAGACTAACCAAAGTACACCTCATAGATTAACATCTGACTCAGTGTATTCTAGCAGACATATTTAATTGTGGACAATCCGAAAAAGAACTCAGAGAAGCTGGCCATGATCGTTTATTAAACTTAATTAAATCAAGCAAACTTAGGAAAGATGATATTCACATTAATCTTCAGAAAATACTTGATGATAATGATGAAAGTGTAACTGTCCAATGCCATAGAGACTGTATCGTCATATACGTCAAAATGCCACATCGCTCGGTATTTGAAACGAATTGGCGGCGAATCTCAAGAAACACCACCTCCTGTGAAACGTACAAGACGTTCTGACATACAACAGTTTGATTTCTGCGAGCATTGTTAATATTGTGGTGAAACGTGTACACTAAAAACTGATACAAAAAATCCCAGTCGCGCTAGAAAATCTTTTTTATGTCGCACAGCGGATCGTCCTGGAAGACAAACATTCAAAGATTCCATACTACAAGTGTGTCAGTCTCGAAATGATGGGTGGGCTAGGGAGGTAGAAGTGCGCCTTGGTGGAGCAGTAAGTGATTTACATGCTGCAGATGCCCGATACCACGATGCTTGTAGAAAATCATTCATGGGGCCACGTAATGTAGAATTTGCTACAAAAGAACAGTATAATACAGGAGAGCCAGCTTTAGATGCAACAATAAAGTATATGGAAAATGACAAATCCAAATTGTGGACATCAGTTGAGTTGCACAGCTTCTATTTGGCCAAGTGGGGAAGCTTAACACGACCAAATCTAATAAGAAAAGTTAGTGATGTGTTTGGTGATGACCTGCTAGTACTATCATCCCAGGGTCTGGCGAATATTATTATATTTCGAAGCAAAGCCTCCAGTTTACTGAGGTTAAAGGATTTAGACGAGGATAATATCCCAATTGAAGGTATAGCCAAACAAATTGTGAGTGAATGCAATAAAATCAATTACAATAAGGGAAAATACAACATACGAATAGATAAAAGCCTGGCTTCAGAACAATCAAGTACAACACTATCAAGATTATTGTCTTGCATGTCTGACAAACTAAATGACACTCTACCTGCATTGATGATTTGTAATATAGTAACAGGCATCATAAACAATAAGCCAACATCTCTACAAATTGCGCTTGGTATTGAAACCAGAGAACAGGCGAAAATTAACAACTAATATAACTTTGGTGTCACCTGCTCCTATTATGAAATGCTTCGGTTCAAGACGTCTGCTGCTGTATCTACTGTAAATGAGGCAGATAATACCGCTATACGGCCTATAACTGATGGGAATGATGGTTTGATCCAGGCCCTTGCAGACAATTTTGATGCCAATGTCTCATCTCAAAATGGTCTGAAATCAACCCATGCTCTGGCGTTGGACAACACACCAGCATGTCATGGGACAATAGATAGGATATCCAGGGATGCTATGAAAACTCCAATCGCGTCCTATGTACAAGTCCAAAACTACCAAGGACCAAAGAAACCTAATATGCCAGATCACTACCCACAACGCTGTGTCTTGCCATTACGAATGTTAGCAGAATGGGTAATATTGAATACAAGAGCGAGATATTTAGATCTTCAATTTATGAGAGACATAACAACAGTCAACAACACGCCAGAATTTGGAGGATACAATACAGCGATTGTACGGACGCAAGGCCAAGCTTTGAAACCAGGGTCATCAGTCATGTACACACCTCTGATTGATATGGTGCTTTCCGATCCCGATACCATGATGACGGCAATGTGCGAAGCTCAGCGACTAACACTGAAATGTGGACAAGGATTCACTGTATTTACCGCCGACCAACAGCTTTATCGCGTAATGGTTAATGTCATGTGGGTACAGCCTCAGGTTTTCCCAAACGTTTACCCGAGACTTGTAGGAATGCATACTTTGATGAGTTTTGTTGGTTGTGTGGGAGTCCTGATGGCAAACAGTGGCCTTGAAGATATATTGAAGGCAGCATTTGGTGGTGTGGCGCGAATGTTGACGGGGAAGAACTTCCCACAAAACGTAAGGGCTCTCAGAATGGTAGCTGAAGAAGTGCTGAGAAATGTAGCTTGGGATGCAAACAACTACGATGAGCTGATAAAATGCTTAGAAGATAAGGCCAAGCACAGCAGAACGACTCGACTTTGGCTTGACCGCCTGATAAAGCCGGTATTCATCATGATGCTCTTTGAACGAGAGGCCGAATGGGGCCCTGCACCTCTCCGCTGTTGCCGCTATGACGCCATATTTCTTCGCTGCTGGTCATATATTTTATGCTAGATATGGCTTTTATTACTTGCGGTCAATGGAAAGTCTTCCTGGAGATGTTCAGGCCAGGTTTCTTGCAGGTGAACATGTGATGCGCCATCATGCCGGATTGTGGAATGGCCTCTGGTCCGATATGTTTATCAAGACCACATTTATGCGCTACGGTCATGGCCCTTGGGGTATTATTGGCATCACTCTAAAGGAGTCTGCTTTAAAGCGTTGGGCGCTTAGTCTGCACATCTGCAGCCGCCTTCTCCAAGACATCAAACGGATAAGAGATGTTGATGAAGAAACCGCTCATGTCAGTACACATAAAGAAGAATCATCCGCTCGCATCAAATCTGATAGTGTTGACAGGAAGAACATCCGTCAGAAGTTGGATACATGTATAGATCCAATGGATCCTGAGGAACATAGCACTGGTATTTTAAACATCGTGTCTGGAAGAATCAGTTCGGATGCTGTGAATGCTGATGATGCTGTCAATCTTGGGATGCGACAAATGGTTGATTATGAAAATACATGGCCGGAGGGTTTCAATAACACATTGGCCAACAAGGTCGTGACTATGGCTGTCATCAAAAAGGGTGTGAAATGTGGTGCAGATACTATCTATGACACAGAATTGATCTATGGACGAGTTATGGGTTTACTGTCATCAAGATCAATTGACTTGAAAGATATACTCAACCATGAACTTGCACCAGTGCCTACTTCAATGTTCGATGGCAATGGTAACATGAGGATAGCCACTTCCAAATCAACATTGAAGAGGAAGCTACAAGTCACCCTGTCAGCTAGAACATCATTGAAGCCAGACACCATTGTGATTGATGGTTGCGCAGTTCTTTGGTGTATCCATTGGCCGTCAAATGGTACAGTCCAAGATTTCTTCAATAGCTTCTGGCGATATGTATCATTACACATGAATTCCAGCGATGTATACCTGATATTTGATCGATACCATCCATACAGCATCAAGAGCGTTACAAGAATCGGGCGTGCCAGTAATTACAAGTCAATTGCTCATAAATTGACCATAACTACACCACTCCCAGCTCAGCAAATTATACTCACCAACGTGGAAAATAAGATCCAGTTAATCAACATCATCTGTGAAGATCTCAAATGTAGAGCCATAGCTCTACAAGGAGTGAAGAACAAGTTGGTGATCACAGGCTCATCAGAGATCCCCGTTGAGATACATCACAGCGTAGTAGTTGACTGAGTGGATTTGCGAACCAGCCACGAGGAAGCCCATGTAATAATCCCCCAACAAGTCGTTAATGCTAACACCGAGGGCGCCAAGTGCATAAAGGTCATTTGTGACGACACTGATGTATTTGTGTTACTAATGCATGCTTATTTGCTAATGGAACTATCGTGTACAGTGTTGATGGAAAGCACAAGTGCAGACAGAACTCTGGTGGACATCGGTGCTACAACACAGAAAAAACATGGCAATAATTCCGAGTTTGTTGGGAGCGCATGCACTGTCAGGCTGCGACACAGTCGCCAGACTAAATGGGATTGGAAAAGAAAAAGTGGTCAAGCAGTTGGAGAAGGGATTGCGCCTTGACTTTCTTGGAAACATCGATGCAGATATGGATGATGTTAATGTTGAAGCAACATCATTCATCGCTGCATGTTACGGAAAACCAAACAATAGCATGTCCAGTGTAAGGTATGAGGTCTGGTTGTCAAAAATGGGGAAAAAGAATATCAGGAAGATGCCAAAACTCCAGTCATTGCCGCCAACAACCGAGTCATTCCTAGAAAATGTAAAAAAAGGCTCATCTTCAAACCTGTATTTGGAAAAATGTATTAGAACAGGATCCTCCAAACCTGGATGTCACTGACTTTGGTTGGAGCAAAGACGTAAAGTCCAAAGTGCTCTCACCCATCACTATCTCCGATGACAAACCGCTCGCTCCAGCATGTGTGCTAAAATTGATCTCATGTGGTTGTTCATCTCACCAACCATGTCGAAAGGCAAGATGTGGTTGCTATGGTGCACATCTAGCATGCACCATATTCTGCAACTGTCACCAAACGTGCAACTGTGAGAACAGCTTCATTAAAGAGGCTGGTGATCATAGTGGTGAAAGTGAACCAGAATGTGACAGTAACGATGGAGCTTAAATACAAAATAATGAAAATACTTTGCATACATATTTCAGTATTCTGCATTATTAAAACAGTAGCATAATTTACATGGAACACAGTATGCAGTATTATCAACATGGAACATTGTTGTAATATAATTTCATTGTTTACATTCAGTTTAAAACATGTTTTGCAGTACATGTAATACAATGCATTATTATGAAAGTATAAATCAGATTGTATTGTAATTAAAGATGTAGATTAACAGTTAACATGTGTTTTCTTCTTCAAATTATCCTTTTAAAGGTTGAGCAAGTTATCTCAAACAGTAAACACAATAAGTATTGTCAGAATCCTATTCTAATCTCATGTAGTCATGAGATATATAAATTTTGCATTTTAGGCGGCCATTTTGTCAGCCATCTTGGATTTTTCATGTGATTTTCATCTTTAAATAATAAGTTTAATGTTTAACAGATTATCTAACAATAAATACCCGCATAATATTGTTATAATATGATGTAGTTCATGAGATATGTCGATTTTACCTTTTTGTCGGCCATTTTGTCGGCCATCTTGGATTTTTCATGTGATTTTCATCCTTAAATATTAAGTTTAATGTTTAATAGATTATCTCTAACAACAAACACAATAAATACCCGCATAATATTGTTCTAATATGATGTAATTCAGGAGATGCGTCGGTTTTCCCTTTTTGGCGGCCATTTTGTCGGCCATCTTGAATATCTCAAAATGCTCAAGGATGCCAGGGTGGCATCAGTTGGATTCTAAGTAGGGACATGTTGTGGAACGTTTTTATGCAAAAACATTTTATGCGTACTGTTTATTTAGGTTTTCTGGTTCACATGTAAACTAGATCTGTGTTGATTCAGAACTAGCATTATAATCCCATAAGACATAAATATAGGCTCTGTTCCAAAAATAGCTCGCTATATTAAGCTGCTAATCTGCTGGTTCTGGGGCATCAATGTGTTCTTAAAATAGAAGTTATCGCTGTAGGCTGGTTCCCGAGTAATCAATTACCAATAGATGAATAAATGCTCCTTGTTTCAGACACGTTTTGGGGAGAATCGTAGTTTTGGAAAACACTCGATACAAACAAAGCTGTTTTTCCGAAAGTGTACTTAATTTGTAACACTCGTCTTGTAGTGTAAAATCATAATTTATATTCCAAGCACAACGTTATTATCATGTCAATTCATTTGCTCAATTTAGAAAAGAAGGAAAATAACAATTTTTTCTCCATTAATTACTTCTCCTTCCAGTGGCACTTATCAAACCTAATCACAAATATATTCGTCGGCTTTGGCTGACGAACGGCCGACGAATAATTACTGGCCATATACAAATTATTGAGAATCAGTCGAACTTCCCATATACAAATTATTGAGAATCAGTCTAACTGCCCATATACAAATTATTGAGAATCAGTCTAATTGCCCATATACAAATTACTGAAAAGTCTAACTGCCGATTAGACTGCTCCACAGCATTTAAATTTAAATGACTGTAAAACGCCACCATTAGATCGATAGCGATGGGCCAGTGTACGTAACACGCTTTACGTCATATATTTGCACTAGAGGATTTCCAGTTTTATAAATAGAACAAACACTGTCTTATCTTTTTCAGTCTAAAACAAGATGGGATTGATTTTTTATTAATATTAAGACAGAACTGTTGAATACAACTAGGTCAAACCTAGACAGACTGACTAGACTGACAAGTTCATATAAGGTTTCAAAGCAATACCTTTAACTGTATTGGAGATAGATACCTTCCAAAATAAATTAACCAAAAACTTTAACAAGAAAATCTTGATGAAGTTCTTTTGTTTTTAAAGTCAAGGTCAAGGTTATTGGTTGGGTGGGGCTTACTGAAAGGGTAAAGACATACCCCAGTGAATGTTCATACAATGTTTCAAAGCAATACCTTTGATCGTATTGGAGATATATATCTTCCAAAAAACTTGTACCAAAAGCTTTAAACAAGAAAAACTTGATAAAGTTCTTTTGTCCTTAAAGTGAAGGTCGAAGTAATTTTTTGGGGTGGGGCTTACTGAAATGAAAGGGCATACCCCCAGTGAATGTACATACAAAGTTTCATAGCAATTCCTTTGATCGCATTGGAGATATATATCTTCCAAAAAACTTGTACCAAAAGCTTTAACCAAAAAGGACGAGTAACATGTTGATGCCACTCGTCCAACAGGACGGGTATATAGTAAAATATATTACGCCCCCTGCTAATTCTCAAACAAAACTACTACCGGTAAATTAATCTGCCATGCCTACTATTACTCATTATCATTCTTTTCAAATTTTGTTCTGTAAACTACTTTATACTACAATATACTTTATACTACAATATACTTTATACTACAAACTACAATATACTTTATACTACAATATACTTTATACTACAATATACTTTATACTACAATGTACTTTATACAATATAATTTATACTACAATATACTTTATACTACAATGTACTTTATACAATATACTTTATACTAAAATATACTTTATACTACAATATACTACAATATACGTTATACTACAATTTACTTTATACTACAATAAACTTTATACTACAATATACTTTATACTACAATATACTGTATACTACAATATACTTTATACTACAATATATTTATACTACAATATACTTTATACTACAATATACTTTATACTACAACATACTTTATACTACAATATACTTTATACTACAATATACTTTATACTACAATATACTACAACATACTTTATACTACAATATACTTTATACTACAATATACTACAATATACATTAATACTTTATACTACAATATACTACAATATACATTATACTACAATATACTTTATACTACAATATACTTTATACTACAATATACTACAATATACTTTATATTACAATATACATTATACTACAATATACTACAATATACTTTATACTACAATATACTTTATACTACAACATACTTTCTACAATATACTTTATACTACAATATATTTTATACTACAATATACTTTATACTACAATATACTTTATACTACAACATACTTTCTACAATATACTTTATACTACAATATATTTTATACTACAATATATTTTATACTACAATATACTTTATACTACAACATACTTTATACTACAATATACTTTATACTACAATATACTTTATACTACAATATACTACAATATACTTTATACTACAATATACTTTATACTACAATATACTACAATATACTTTATACTACAATATACGTTACACTACAATATACATTATACTACAATATTCTTTATACTACAATATACTACAATATACTTTATACTACAATATACTTTATATTACAATATACTTTATACTACAATATACTTTATACTACAATATACTTTATACTACAACATACTTTCTACAATATACTTTACACTACAATATACTTTATACTACAATATACTTTATACTACAACATACTTTCTACAATATACTTTATACTACAATATACTTTATACTACAATATACTTTCTACAATAAACTTAATACTACAATATACTTTATACTACAATATACTTTATACTACAATATACTTTCTACAATATACTTTATACTATAATATACTTTATACTACAATATACTTTATACCTACAATATACTTCATACTACAATATACTTTATACTATAATATACTTTATACTACAATATACTTTATACTACAATATACTTTCTACAATATACTTTATACTACAATATACTTAATATACTTTATACTACAATATACTTCATACTACAATATACTTTATACTATAATATACTTTATACTACAATATACTTTATACTACAATATACTTTCTACAATATACTTTATACTACAATATACTTAATATACTTTATACTACAATATACTTTATACTACAATATACTTCATACTACAATATACTTTATACTATAATATACTTTATACTACAATATACTTTCTACAATATACTTTATACTACAATATACTTAATATACTTTATACTACAATATACTTTATACTACAATATACTTTACACTACAATATACTTTATACTACAATATACTTAATATGCTTTATACTACAATATACTTTATACTACAATATACTTTATACTACAATATACTTTCTACAATATACTTTATACTACAATATACTTTCTACAATATAATTTATACTACAATATACTTTATTCTACAACATACTTTCTACAATATAATTTATACTACAATATACTTTCTACAATATACTTTATACTACAATATACTTTATACTACAACATACTTTCTACAATATACTTTATACTACAATATACTTTATACTACAATATACTTTCTACAATAAACTTAATACTACAATATACTTTATACTACAATATACTTTCTACAATATACTTTATACTACAATATACTTTATACTACAATATACTTTCTACAATATACTTTATACTATAATATACTTTATACTACAATATACTTTATACCTACAATATACTTCATACTACAATATACTTTATACTATAATATACTTTATACTACAATATACTTTATACTACAATATACTTTCTACAATATACTTTATACTACAATATACTTAATATACTTTATACTACAATATACTTCATACTACAATATACTTTATACTATAATATACTTTATACTACAATATACTTAATATACTTTATACTACAATATACTTCATACTACAATATACTTTATACTATAATATACTTTATACTACAATATACTTTCTACAATATACTTTATACTACACTATACTTAATATACTTTATACTACAATATACTTTATACTACAATATACTTAATATACTTTATACTACAATATACTTTATACTACAATATACTTTATACAACAATAAACTTTAAACTACATACTACAATATACTTTATGCTACAATATACTTTATCCAATATATTTTATACTACAATATACTTTATACTACAATATACTTTATACTACAATATATTTTATACTACAATATACTTTATACTACAACATACTTTATAATACTACAATATACTTTATACTACAATATACTTTATAATACTACAATATACTTTATACTACAATATACTTTATACTACAATATACTTTATACAATATACTTTAATATACTTTATACTACAATGTACTTTACACTACAATATACTTTATACTACAATATACTACAATATACTTTATACTACAATATACTCTATACTACAATATACTTTATACTACAATATACTTTCTACAATATACTTTATATTACAATATACTTTATACTACAATATACTTTATACTACAATATACTTTACAATATACTTTATACTACAATATACTTTATACAATATACTTTATACTACAATATAAACTGATTTATGAAAGGTAAACATCTTGGAACACTTATATAAAAGGATGAATTACAAGAGGTTATAGTTGAAATATATCTTGTCAACTATTTAACAAAAAACAAACATGTAGTTTGTAAATGAATTGTAACCAAACATAAAATACATTATAACAAAAGAAGTGCAGAAAGAACAGACATTTTTATTTATTTTTAAAGATTAAGACATAATGGTGCCAACAACTTCCAGTACATTCCATAGTAAACATTGTAATCTATACTGCCGATCTCAGGTAATACATATAATGTAGGTAAAATACCCATTTTAAGAATGTATCTATATATAGCATATTGCGCAGGTATGATATCACCATAGACAGGTCGACTTTAAAAAGATATTTTGAATATTGATTTGATTGTTCATTGATTGAAAATGGAATAGGATTTTAATTTATTTAAAGTTCATTCTATAATAAACATTGTAATTTATACTGCTGATCTCATGTAATACAATATAATGTAGGTAAAATATGCTGTATTACAATGTACCTATATATAGCATTTTCCATGGTCACCTGTGATGACGTATTTAATTTTTGTATATTGATTTTATTATCAATTGATTGTAGAAAGAGGAACGTTTTTTAACTGGTGGATAGATTATGTTTTATTTTAAAATACCAGGTATCAGAATGACGTAAAGCACCATTCAACCAACCATCAACCAGTATTAGTTGTATTTATATATAGCATACTACGATATCACCATGGTCACCTTTGATGACTATTTTGTATAATGGTTTATTTATTCATTGATCAAAAATGGAAGAAAATAGTTATAGAAGAAGTGGAGACATTTTATGTTATGGTTTTAAAATTTTAAATGAAAAGAGTAAAGATACATGAACAATGTAGAAGATTATAAGCTGGGTGAGTAGGGACATGTTTTATATTTTAGTCGACTCAAGTACTTGACTTTTACAATTAATAATAGATGACAGTCAATGTTAAAATATTTGTGTTTGTTTCAACATGCACTGTTAATACGTAACTTGCAGTGAATGAGTAGAGGGACAAGACAGTTGGTCTCTAATTATGTTTTTAAATAAGAACACCAATGCACACACAAATGCAATAAGATTAAGAAAGTGTCATAATTTACTGAAGGTAACTCAAGCAGTACACAACGTATCCCCCTTACAGCCTTCAAATATATACATAGTAAGATTTGAAAATATTCTACCTATAAATACCAGTTATAAGGTAGAAAAGTGAGAAATAGTGACAAGCATTATATATATAAAATAGCTTTTTTGTTGTTCAGGAATTTCAAAATATGGTAATGAACTTACAAAAAACGTTTTATTTCAGAATGTGATCAGACACAATCTGTCATGGCCTCCCATCATACCAATTACTATCATCAACCGAGGAAAAACTGACTAACTGGCAGCTATTGCCTTGTTGATCTCTGGGCCAACATGGATACCAGTAAGGGGTCCTCGTGCAAAGTGTCAAGGACATTAGATAATATGGGATATAGTGAAGATATGGTCAGGCATAGGGCCCAAAGCTATAAGGAATATGGACAAACATTCACTGATTATTATTCGATTCTATTATTAGCTGGAAGCAAAGGAGAAGGCCTATCACTGCCATTTGAAAGTGATTATGATACCATGTTGGTAATCAATAACATTATATGCACTGTTGACCCTCAACCATTCGCAAACAACCCAGATACTACACTATTTCAGATGGAGAGTCTAGACACTCCTCCAGGGTATTCATGTCTGAGACTCGTGAAACTTGAAGAACAAGAAATCGAAGATGAAATAAAGAATTCATTAATTGAGTCTAAGAGTCAAGAAATGTTTATTGCTAGTGGTTTATTTGTAAAACAGTGTCATCATTTTATCTCAAATGGATTCCACAAGTTTGAAACTGAGGTTAACTCAATATATTTTAAAACTGTAACAAAAGATATATCTGGTCCATCAGGAGCAATGTCGCAATCACAATATGGTTTACATTTGCAACATGATACAGTTGTATCATTCTACTGCTTATGTCCAGACATTCTTGATTCCTGGAGAAATTGTCGGCGTTATCATGACTGGCCTACACCAGAGCTGGTACAGCATATAGCTGACACTGAACCTGGATATGCTGTACCAGTTGGCTGTAAGGGTAGTCACAACCAAGACAGCGAGTGGAGAATATGTTTCACAACCGCAGAAATCGAACTGATTAACAATATGAATGACACTCAAATTAAACTTTACATTCTGTTAAAAATGGTGGCCAAGACCATCATTCAGCCTGTCTGTAAAGACATCACCTCCTATGTCATGAAGAATGTTGCACTGTGGACGGCAGAGATGACCCCAAAGAAACAATTCAGAGAGGAGTTATTAATTGACAGATTGGTGCAGGCACTCTGCTTTCTAAAACAGTGTGTGATTATAAATTTCCTGCCAAATTATATGATCCCTGAGAGGAACTTACTCCTCAGAAAGTTGGATCTCCAACAAAGACATCAGCTAGAAGCAACATTGTCCAACTGCATACAGGATGGTGGACCAATACTCTTGAAATGTGAGAAGCTGAGTGTTGCCATGGCAAATATGTATAGAAACCCACAAGCTGTGGAGTACAGAGACAAGAGAGATAAGGTAGAAAGGTTGTATTTATTACAGCTGCAGCTATTCACTACAAAACAATTCGACCAATTTAGGATAACTAATGGACATTGGCCTACCTTTGATCAGATGATTGGACTATTACGTAATGATATAGTTTTTACTGATGTTTGGCAAATGTTGGATGACCTGATTTCACCAGACATGCAGGATCTCATTCAACAGGGTATGAGTAAAGACAACTTCATGTTTTATTCTTATGAGAGATTAAAACTGTTCCTGTCCTAATGTGTGTGATCATGTTCACATCATACACATCTAAACATAACTGTTTTTGCTAAACAAAAAATCACATTAAAACAACAACTTCAGTATATATAATGATACATCCATATAATTATTTCTACTTAATGCAATATATACTGAAAGGAAAAAGAAACGCAGGGTGCATATTTCCGCTATATATTGTATGTTTAATATGCTACTCGAATGGTACAGGGCGACATTAGGCCTGTCCTTTTAGAAAGAAGGTTTAAACAGCACTGAACACACCAATGGTTACCCCTTTAAAGTTTCATTATCGTCAGAATGCGCATTTGGCTCAAGCAGGTGAGCAAACTTAGGCTTTAAATGTTGCAATCACTTAACATTAAATACAGTACTGAACTGGCTCAATTTTTCACAAAGAGGAACTTCAGCATTTATGAATTTCTTGTTACAACGTGTACTGTGATTTAAAAAACATCTACAACATCACAGTTGTGTCCTTTCTCTGACTAACTGCACTTTTTTTATTTCCTTGGAATATATATGGAATTAAGTGTGCAGTATATGCAATATATAGCGAAAATACACACACTGCGTTTCTTTTTCCTTTCAGTATAGTAATACAAGCATTTTAGTTTTAGATATAAATACAATATTTACATTATTAATATTTTTATTCCATAGAAAGTTGGTGCAATTTATTTGCCCATGCCCATGAAGCAGGTAACTATTCTATATGGACAGTTGCCACTATGCAGTTTTAAACCTGCATACAGGAGGCCCTTTTAACTACAAACGAACTACATTGACACAAACTCGCCGCCACTGGACTCATTTGTTTGAGAGATTAGTAGTGTGAATCTTATGACTATATTGCGTATCATCATACAAAGCGCGACCGTCTGTTTATCAGCAAGTTAACAAAAAAATGTATACCTGTTCCTATGTATAAAATATGTTGCACTTTGTATGTTAACTGAGTACAAAATAAAATTACAATTCACCATGTGTTTTGTTGACTATTTACAAAGAAATGCTTTGAGAAACAAATACTGTTGTTTGTAGTAGCTTTGAAACAAAATTTCAATAATCAGGAATTTCCAGACTAGTTTACTGAATTTTGTATTCAGTGATACAGGTTATCAGTATAACTCAAATACAAACTTGTAATTATTGTTTAACTTCAATCCTTTGAATATTTTATTGTATTGCTTATAGTTTCTTTTAATTTTCATTGATTGTTTATTTAGGCCGTTATTATTTTATTGTCATTTTACAAATTTATTTATTTTTTTATAAATTTCATTTTTCCATGGGGAATTTGATCATTTTCCTTTCCAACAAAAAAAAAAAGTATTTTTTCCCTCCTCCAATGGCATTTAATAATTCTCTGCCTTGGAGGTTTCTAAAATGAATAATCTAAAAATAATGGCTTTTCTATTGATATATTATATATAATAAGAAACAAAATTAAAATATGGTAAACAACGTTTTATTGCAAAACCTTGAACAGTTCAGGAGCAGTTCGCGTCACAAGAATTATGACACCCGTAACAAATACTTTTCCTATAATTATGCTATGTATATATACCATATAGAACCAGTTGCGTTTAAGTACCTCAAAAATGCACTCCGTCTGCATTACTTTTTCATTCCATTAATGCTCCATTTGCGTTCCGTTTGCATTTCATTTTTAGAAATTCATTTTTTAAAATGCCTTTTATCCCTGCATTCTTGAATACATTCAGTGTTAATAAACAAAACTCTGCATTCATTTAAATGCACGAAACTGCATTCCTGAAGGTTTGTTCGTGAAGTGTTTAGCAACATTTCAAATGGTAAATTCAAGTTATAGTGACGTACAGATTAATCGATTGTAACCGATCATCAGTTACTTTGGCCTCCGATTATGACGATCGATTATGAAAGTCTATAATCAATCATCGGTAGAATGAAAAAATGCTCTTAAGTTATGTTAACAAGAGGCCCAAAAGGGCCTGTGGTCACTCTACTGGCTAAATCGTATCTTATATCAAGGGTTGTCATCATAAAATTCATATCGTTAAAACATTGCAAAAAAGAAAAAGAAAAAAAAACACAACAGAAACTTAAACCCTTGACCAATGCTAACAATTTAAAAAGAGGCCCTAGTTCTAATTTGGTATGGTTATTTAGGGACTCGAGACGCAACAATTAAAATAGCCATTTTATATAATTGTTGTGCCTCGAGTCCCCAAATAACCATACTAAATTAGAACCAAATTAGAACTAAAATCTGCGGCGCCAAAAGTTATTCAACTGGAACACGATGAATACTTGTGCAACTAGGCTTGGTAATGGTCATCCCTACCAATTTTCATGGAAATAATTGTCGGAAGTTGGGATAAAGCTTATTTATTAAAACCTTTAAAGGGCCATAACGCCACCAAAAATCATTCAACTGGACAAGACAATGATATACGCAACCAAGTTTCGTTGAAAGCCTAATGATGGTTGAGGAGAACTAGTCTGGACAAAGTTTGTGTATTATGTGTATTAAAACATTTTAAAGAGCCATAACTCCACCAAATATCATTCAACTGGAACACAACAAAAATATGTGCAACTAAGCTTGGTACTGATCATTCCTGCCAAGTTTCATTGAAATCCAGCCAGAGGTTTGGGAAAAATAGTCCAGATAAGGTTTGTGTATAAGGGGCCATAACTCTGTCAAAAATCAATAAACCAGAACATGGCAAAGAAATGCGCAAATAGGCTTGGTACTGATCATTCCTGCCAAGTTTCTTTGAAATCCAGCCAGGGGTTCAGGAGAACTAGCCTGTAAAAAGTTAGTGTATTAAAACCTTTAAAGGGCCATCACACCTCAAAAAAAATTCATTCAACCGAAACACGGTGACGATATGCACAACAAGGTTTGATACTGATCCTCCTTGCAACATTTCACTGAAATTCGTCCAGAAGAGACTAGTCTGGACAATGTTTGTGTATTAAAACATATAAAGGACCATATCACTGCCAAAAATCATTCAACCGGAACATGGCGACATCCGGCCAGTCTGGATTCAGCAAAACTAGTCCGGACAAAGTTTGTGTATTAAATCCTTTAAAGGGCCATAGCTCCGCCAAAAATCTTTCAACCAGAACATGGTGATGATATGCACAACTAGGTTTGGTACTGTTTGTTTGTTTGTTTGTTTGTTTGTGTGTATGGTGTTTTACGTCATTTTCAACATATGTAAGGTTATATTCCTTGGGTAGAACCAGTACTGTACACCTCCCGCCATCCGTAAGAAACGACACTTCCTCACTTACAAGTCGAGCTCCAAGTGGGATTCAAACCCGCAGCCGTGAGAGGCGAAGGTTTACAATGCAACGTTGTTAATCATTCGGGCACGGAGGCTTGGTACTGATCATCCCTGCAAAGTTTCCCTGAAATCTGCCCTGGGGTTCAGGAGAACTAGTGCGGACAAAGTTTGTGTAGTAAAACCTTTAAAGGGCCAGAACTCTGCCAAAAATCATTCAACCGGAACATGGTGGCGATATGCATAACTAGGTTTGATATTGATCATCCTTGCCAAGTTTCACTGAAATCTGGTCAGGGGTTCATCAGAACTGGTCCATACAAATTACTTGTATTAAAACCTTTAAAGGGCCATAACTCCGCCAAAAATCATTCAGTTGGAACAAGGTGAAGATACGCACAACTAGCTTGATACTGAGCATTCCTGCCAAATTTCACTGAAATCCAGCTAGGAGTTCACGAAAACTATAAAGTTTGTGTATAATGGAACATAACTCGGCCAGGTGTTCAGAAGAATTAGTCTGAATGAAGTTAGGGTATTAAAACCATTAAAGGGCCATAACACTGCCAAAAATCATTCAACCGGAAAATGGCAATGATATGTGCAACTAGGCTTGGTACTGATCATCCCTGCAAAGTCCGGCCAGGTGTTCAGGAGAACTAGTCTGAATGAAATTTCTGTATTAAAACAGTTAAAGGGCCGTAACTCTGCCAAAAATCATTCAACTGGAACATTTGTTTGTTTGTATGATGTTTTACGTCATTTTCAAAACATGTCAGGTTATATATGACGGTCGATTTTCTTTTGTGTTGGAGGCAGACTCCCCACTTTCCTGGGTAGAACAATTACTGTACACATCCGTAAGAATCGACACTTCCTCACTTACAAGTCGAGCTCCCAGTGGGATTCGAACCCGCAGCAGTGAGAGGCAAGAGGGTTAACAACACAACGTCATTAACCACTTGGCCACAGAGACGCTCCTCAACTGGAACATGGCGACGATAACCACAAACAGGTTTGATACTGATCAACCTGGTCAGGGGTTCAGGAAAACTAGACCGGACAAAGTTTGTGCATTAAAACCTATAAAGGGCCATAACTCCGCCAAGACTTTTCAGCCGGAACATGGTGATGACATGTACAACTTGGCTTGGTACTGAGCATCCCTGCAAAGTTCTGCTGAAATTCGGCCAATGGTTCAGGAGAACTAGACTGGACAAAATTTGTATGCTTAAACCCTTATAGGGCCTTAACTCTGCCAAAAATTATTCAACATGGAACACGGTGATGAAATGCACAACTAGGCTTGATACTAATCATCCCTGCAAAGTTTCATTGAAATCCGGCCAAATGAAGGCAAAATACAGCATTTTCACGGAATCAAGGGCCTGAATCTGTTACTACTAATCCGATTTGGCTGGTTTTCGAATTTGTCTAAGATTTCATCGATATTAACAACCTGGTAAAGTTTGGTAAAGATCGGATGAAAAATGGAAGCGCTAGAGTGGTGAAAAGACAAAATATAGCAATTTTCATTAACTCAAGGGCAATAACTCTCGTGGTACTGGTCTGGCTGGTTTTCTAACTCGTCCGAGCTTTTATTGATATTAATAATCTGGTAAAGTTTGGTAAAGATCGGATGAAAAATGGAGGCGCAAGAGTGTTGACAAGACAAAATATAGAGATTTTCATTAATTCAAGGGCAATAACTCTGGTGTTACTGTCCGATCTAGCTGGTTTTCAAACTCGTCCAAGGGTTCATTGATATTAATAATCTGGTAAAGTTTGGTAAAGGTAGGATGCAAAATGGAGGCACTAGAGTGTTGACAAGACAAAATATAACGATTTTCGTTGATTCAAGGGCAATAATTCCGGTGTTACTGGTCCGATCTGGCTGGTTTTTGATCTCATCCAAGCTTTCATTGATATTAACAATCTGGTAAAAGTTGGTAAAGATCGGTTGAAAAACGAAGGTGCTAGAGAGTTGACATCAAAAAGTTAACACCTTTTTCAATAATTCAAGGGCAATAACTCAGGTGTTACTAGTCAGATCTGGCTGGTTTTCGAACTCGTCCAAGCTTACATTGATTTAAATAATCTGGTAAAGCTTGGTAAAAATCGAATGAAAAAGGAAGGTGCTAGAGTGTTGACATCAACAAGTTAACGGACGATGGACGGACGATGGACAGACGACGGACAAAATACTATGGAATAAGCCTTACTGGCCTTTGGCCAAAAATCATTCAACTGGAATAGTTTCCTTGAAATCCAGCCAGGTGTTCAGTAGAACTAGTTGGGACATAATTTGTGACATAAAGACGACAGACAACAGACAGACAGCACACAAAAAATATGTCTTCCCTCCACAAAGTGGGGGAGATATAATGATATCCAGGAGACAAAAGTTACGAAGTACACTTGTGAAAAAGAGCATAAATAAACAAATAAACATATTTATATAAATTAGAATTATTTTGTTGATTAAAATGAAATAACAATGACATAAGAAACAAGACGGGAAAAGAATACATAATCAGAAATTATTGTAAGTTCAAGGCCTAAAACTTGGATTAACATGCACATGTTATACTCCATATTGGCCTAACCGATATTATAACTGATGAATCGATCAGTTACATCCAATCAATTGTAACTGATGATTGACTGGAATTTCAACCAATCGGGCCAACCATAAAAAAATGTTGGTTTGCTGTTTCCTTACCTACCACACGAAAAAGGGGCCCTACCCCAAAACTTTTTTATAGCAATTCTAAAAAAAAATTGTTGTTTCTATTTTCAGTATATTTTTTATTTAATTTTGTAAGGTGTTTACTGTACTTGGCAAAACAAAACAAGAGGTCCCAAAGAGGGCCCTGGTGAACGCTCTACCTGGCTGTTATATACCATTGATGAATCGAGTCGTACTACAATTTATGACTTTCTTAAATTTTGCTTGTAAATTTTAGTATGTAATGTACTTTTACATAAAGACAAAATAAGAAAAAAAACAGTATAATATATTGGCTTTAACAAAGAACAGTACACACGATGCTAAGTATATTAATTTATTTTAACACTTATCTAAAGATAAACAAAAATGAACATCTGTAACATCAGTTAACGGTATCAGAATTAATGGTACATGACAACATGCTAATTAATCAAGTAGAAATGGGTTTTACAGTATACCATCAAAAAATGTGACATAAATGGCATTGACAGAAAATGACATTGCAAATCTACCCTTCATATATTGAAATTTATAATTTTGTTGTAAATACTACATTGATATAAGAAGATGTTTTTCTCCTATCACTCATTAGTTAAATTGAACTGAATTGTGATCACAAGAAAGGTTATATGACAAAACGGGGATGAACATGCCACGCTCATCCTCCATTTACATCAAGATAAAATATGGAGAATCGGCCTGGAATCACCTAACTAGTACAACTGCAGACTTGCTGAAAATTCTAGAGACTCCATTGACGATGCAGTCATGTTCGCATGCAGGGTCATGATGAAAACCTTTAATGAGCATGACAAAAAAGACAATGAACATGAATTGAGCTTCCAGCCCTCTGCCTTAGCAGGATTTGCAGTCCTCATGTTTTACTTCATGAGCAAATGATGAATTGAATTGAATTGGGTTTTAAGGTGCACAAAACACATGAAAGGTTATATGGCGCCTAACAGGCATGAACATGCCAGGGTCATCCTCCATGTACATCGAGATAAAATATGGAAAATGGGCCTAGAAGCGTCTCACCCTGAATTGTAGAGTTGCTGCAAATTCTATCGTAGAAACTCTATTTATGCTGGAGCAATGTTTATTTTTCTGCCACTGCTCTTTTGACGTGAGCGAGATGGCACCTGAAACAATGCAGGGATCATGATGAAGGAAATGATGAATTTTCAGATGTATTTTTTCATGATGCGCAACAGTTTTCTGTGACAAAGCTGTTCATATAAAAAGGCACAAGTGAAACACTGAATTGATGTTTTTGTGACTCTTCGAAATGTACCCAAAAGAATGCAAATATATTATTAAGGACATACAGTTGTAGTTTTCTTCTGTGCTTTGCCATAAAAAAATGCAAGAAACATTATGGATTCAGATGGTAAATAACATTAAAAATTGTGCTATCCATTATGTTCTGTGCTTTGGCAAAACAAAATGCAAAAAAATTTGAGAATCAGTATGAAAAATAACACAGGCATGTATATTGCTTTAGACATGCAAAACTTCAATTTGAAAAAGTAAATATGATGAAACAAAAATAAACGAATAACCAGTCAGTATTATAAATGACACGATGACCATGTTTTTATTCAAGTGTACATGGATTGAACTGAATTGAAATGAATTGGGTTTTAAGGTGCACCAACACATGAAAGGTTATATGGCGCCTAATATGAATGAACGTGCCAGGCTCATTCTCAATTTACATCAAGGTAAAATATGTAGATGGGCCTAGAACTTTATTACCTTCAGAACTGCAGAGTTGCTGCAAATTCTATAGTACTTACTTCATTTATGATGGACCCACATTTTTACATTTGCATACGCGGTGTCATCATAGGCACTGTCATGATAAAGACGTTGAATGAGTTTGATAAAAAATGAATGGGGTGGGCAACCAGACCCGGGAATTATTGAAGTGAACATAAAATATAACTATTTCTGAGATTTCATCGATTTGAACTGTTCCATTTTTATGTAAACTGTTAGTTTTTTTTGTCTATATCACAAACATTGAATTGATGGTAAAAACTGTAATTGCATGTATATATATGTTTCTATTTCTATACTTTTCAGATCATCTTTGTAGAAGTGGTTAAAAGTTCCTTTTCATTTGTTGGATGTCCAGTTATCATGTCCAGTTCTCTATAGCTTTGGTTGAGGTTATTTCTGTAAGCGTTTATGGCACAGAATAAGTTTTGCGATCCTGGAATGGTCACACTTGGAATATATATGCACTTTCAATTATGACACTTCTTCACTTATACTGAACACAACACTAGATGTTTCCTTCCATGATGAGGTTGGGTTATATATGGTCTTCCACGATATGAATTCAGTTGTGTTTGCAGAATGACTTTTTTAATATGGAAATGCTGGTGGATAGTCTGTTGCAATTTGGAAT
Source organism: Cyrtodaria siliqua (assembly GCA_037043455.1). NCBI lineage: Eukaryota > Metazoa > Mollusca > Bivalvia > Adapedonta > Hiatellidae > Cyrtodaria > Cyrtodaria siliqua. The sequence goes on from JAWPHD010008205.1 coordinate 29,940, forward strand.
AAATCATTTTGTATAAATCTTGTTGAACAATACTTGAAAGCAATAGGTTTTACAGCATAATTGTTCTTGTGCAACTTTGGAAGCTTAATTATCACGCTTGAAGTTGTATGCGCTACCGATGATGCTTCAGTAATTCTGGAACAAAACATTAATATGTCCTTGCATAGCTCTACTATATTCTATCTTCATGTGTAAACAATTACCACAGTTCTGAAACTAACTGAAATCAATGTATTCTGTTTGTGGATAGACTTCTTCAATGTTTACATCCTGATATTGCCTGTTGCAGTTGACGATATGTGCGATCATTATATGTTCATCAAGAACCAATGTTGACTTTCGTAAAGCTGTTCTTGATGAGAAATGTCATGTAAAGCCAAAGCTTTATTTCCAAGCTTTTATGCTGATTAATGGAATGTATCCTGGAATGGTCACACTTGGAATATATATGCACTTTCAATTATGACACTTCTTCACTTATACTGAACACAACACTAGATGTTTCCTTCCATGATGAGGTTGGGTTATATATGGTCTTCCACGATATGAATTCAGTTGTGTTTGCAGAATGACTTTTTTACTATGGAAATGCTGGTGGATAGTCTGTTGCAATTTGGAATAAATCATTTTGTATAAATCTTGTTGAACAATACTTGAAAGCAATAGGTTTTACAGCATAATTGTTCTTGTGCAACTTTGGAAGCTTAATTATCACGCTTGAAGTTGTATGCGCTACCGATGATGCTTCAGTAATTCTGGAACAAAACATTAATATGTCCTTGCATAGCTCTACTATATTCTATCTTCATGTGTAAACAATTACCACAGTTCTGAAACTAACTGAAATCAATGTATTCTGTTTGTGGATAGACTTCTTCAATGTTTACATCCTGATATTGCCTGTTGCAGTTGACGATATGTGCGATCATTATATGTTCATCAAGAACCAATGTTGACTTTCGTAAAGCTGTTCTTGATGAGAAATGTCATGTAAAGCCAAAGCTTTATTTCCAAGCTTTTATGCTGATTAATGGAATGTAACGTCACAGCTGTTATGTCGAAACTGTTATCCGTTATCTGGCTGCTGACCGTTTCAAGTCGACAACCGTCTTCACCACTATTTGTGTTGCGCACTGTCCTTTTCACTGTATATTTAATTTGCTCTTTCTAGTACGATGTCATTGTGTTTGGGTGCTGTGGTTTCTATAGGACCTTTTTTCTCGTTTTCATTTAATGGCAAAGCTGTTCTCTCAAAGAAAGCTTAAGTGACAAAGATGTTGTAAAACTATGTTCTTTTTTGACTGTCGTTACCATCTAAAACAATATAATATTACCATTGCTTTAATGTTTGATAATGTGAAGAATCCTTTTCTATTAAAAGTGCATTGCGTTGTAATCAAGTGTTCACAGACCAGGTGCTTGAAATCTGACCATATCGCTATCTTCATATTACAGTCTTTCTCGTTATCTTCGCCGAACTTGGTGTCATTATACAGGAAAATGATAATACAAGTAAAGCTAACATCTGAACAAGCTAACAAATAAGACTAATAATACTACCTAGTATACAAAGTATGTTATTGATGTAATTAATCATGTTTTATCATTATATTAATCATAAAACTTTGATAACAGCTGATGTATTTAAAGTGACACAAGATAATCTTGACTTGTGTTTAATTGAATTGAATTGGGGTTTTAAGGCGCACCAACACATAAAAAAGTTATATGGCGCCTAAAAGGCATGAACATGCCAGGCTCATCTTCCATGTACATCGAGATAAAATATGGAAAATGGGCCTAGAACATTTTCACCGTGAACTGCAGAGTTGCTGCAAATTCTATCGTAGAAACTCCATTTGCGCTGGAGCCACGTTATTGTTTTTTTGCCACTGCTCTTTTTTTTAAAGTCACAGATTTATTTAAACTGTTCTACATGACTTCCATATTTACGAATCGTGACCACGTATTAATAGAAAAGCTCAAAACAATCTTATTTGGCAAATTATTAATTGCTGATGATATTGCTTCAATAATAGATAATTTAACCCTAGGCTACAGTAGAATATCTAAGATAAAACTAAAACTATCACTGAAGGTGATGAATACCTTCGCTTAAACAAAGTGAAAGGGCCATAATTTGTTAATTAACAATGGGTGACAGAGAGGGACATAAGGTCATCAGTTGTTGTGTGTATATGAAGTTTGGGAACAATCGATTCAAAACTGTTTGAGAAATGGTAGTTATGGGATGCGATATGAAAGGATGCACACGACAAAAATGTGTTGCGTGACGCGACGTTATGGACAACGTGATTACAATATATACCCCATTTCACTTTATGAAAGCAGGGCTATAATGAAGGACACGACGAAAACGTGTTGCATGAAGCGACTTTACAGATAATATGATTCAATTAAATTCTTTTTTCTTTTTTTACATCTTATTTAAATATATGCATACAAATTTTAAGTTGAAATAATATTGGACTAGGGTTTATTTAAAATTTGTAATAAATTGAATTGAATTGGGTTTTAACGGCGCACCAACACAAGAAAGGTTAGACGACGCCAAACAGGGATGAACATGCCAGGGTCCAAATTCTATTGTAGGCACTCCATTTACGCTGGAGCCACGTTTCCACATTTGCATGTGTGGTGTCAGTCATGAAGAAAACTTTGAATGAGCATGATAAAAAATGACAAAATGAACATGAAGGTGATGTTCTACCCCTTTGCCTGTAGCGGGATTTGCTGTGGTTGTATTATACTCTGGCAACCACACGGGGAGCATATTAATGATTATTGATGATATAGTGAAATGACAGATTTAATCTTAAGACACAATATGTAAAAAAAATGGGAAGTCATATTTTTACGTTTTGTTGTACAGTTAAAAAAAAGTATAATACACTGATGATGTTTATAACAATAACCTTCATTTCTAGCATCAGAAACATCCAATTATGCAGGATACAGTTTAAAGTGGAATGTGTCCATGGGACGTAAATGCCCCCATTAAATACAATCCGCACAAATCTTAAGAAAAAGGGGCCTTAATTTTGCTAACACAAGGTTGATTTTGTTGGTGAATTATATGCATGTCTTGATGGATAAGCATCCTGTAAAGTTTTGAAACAATCGGTTGAAAACTGTAAGAAGAAATAAACACACAAAATGTTCAGGACGAACAGATGGAAGGACATGTCTAATACTATATGCATCCTCACCATTTGGTGGTGGTGGCATAAAGAAAATATATGAATAACAAACTGTAATAATTAAAACAAAATCTTCTTAATACACAAAAGTTCATAATAACAAATGCATTGATGTGGTCAGTTAGCAATTAAAGTGCAGTAAAAACCTGTGTTCAGAGACCAAGTTTATGAAGAGATCTGTCAATAGAAGAGTAATATTATTAACATAGGTGGTCTTTTAATACAGTAGTGTTGTAATTTAAAACAATACATTGGGGAATGAAATGGTGATCAATATAGTGCTCTAGGAGGTCTCTTAATAGGTCTCCTTACCAAGTTTGATTACATGTTTACTGAAAAGTGGCGGTCAACCCATTTCCGACATAAACCGCCTTATTCCTACTGACTGCATTATGCAGTAAGTAGGAATAATTTTACACAGGTGGGTTGAAGAATCGAGTACTACTACATGAAATGGATATTGTTGTTTTTTAAAATCATAAGCTGTTTATTGTCAATTTTCTAGATACAATCTGTGATGAATGAGTCTTTAATGAGCTATAGCAGAATAAACTAATGCATGATCTGACCAAACACACTCTATCACTTCATTTTTGATGGATTCAATGTTTGAGTAAACATGATCAATAAGCGATCCTGAATCATGAGTCGCTTTCTGAACAACTTGCTTGCAATGAAATTGTTCTTCAATGAAGGTACTGACTGTATGTTCTTGTAAGATATCAGAATTGAAGTCACCTTGAATTACAAATTCTGTATTGTATGTGACTGGTGACACAAATTCGAGTAAGTGTTTTTTCAAGGAACTTATTGAACATGAAGGAGACCTGTACAATGTAACAACAATTACTCTTCTCATGTCAAACAAAAGTTCTGTCAGAACAATTTCAAAATCTTGCTGAATGAGTGTTTTGTTTTGAACAACAGGGATACCTTCTTTAAAATACAATGCAATACCCCGGTGAGGTCTTGTGTTCCCACTTTGGTAACCGTCTGCTCTGAATAGCTGATATCCTGGTACATTCAAAGTATGCATTTCATCTTCAGCAGTAAGCCACGTTTCAACAAGACAAATCATGTTTGCATCTTGAACATTTGGTTCCTGGAAAATGTCATCTTTATGACTTTTCAAAGATCGAGTATTCAAAAACACAAGTTTGGCCAGAGTGTCGTGAATCTGATATAGTGGAATATAACACAAAGCAAGAACTTGTTCATTTCGTAACCTAGTCAATTCTTGTTTGACTTTTTCAGACACTGATATCTTTGTTTCATTTAGATTCAAAATATTGAGACCCTGTAGTGTTTTGGCTCTGCTAATGGCAACGTAATGAGCATGAGAAAAGATTCGTGTACCAGACATGTCAATAACAACTTCATTTAAAGTGTCACCCTGTGATTTATGTATGGTTTTGGCTGCAGATTGGCGAAGTGGGAATTGAATCCTCAGAAATGTCTTTCTGAAGTAAACGAAGTTTCTTTTGATATCAAAAATGGGTGTCCAAGAAGGATCAATACCAATATGATATAAATGTCTGTATTTAGCACGCCATTCAGAACCTACGTTTTGGTCATAGAATTTTACCCAAACAATACTTGGTCTATTTGTATTTTGTTGTTTGCTTTCTATGAATTTAATACAACAACTTGAACCATTGGCTAATCCATCATTAACATCAAGATTTGCACATAGATCATACGTCATTCCAACAGCTATACCTAGTTTCTTTTGCAAACCAGCCGTTTTTGAGGCATCATTTGGCAACCTAGAAATCAGTTGTTCTTTTACAGATTTAGTATCATCTCCTATTACAGTATCCAAAGCTGTTGTGACAGTTTTTATACTAGGTGATAATTGGAATGCTTCCTTGTTAAATGAATCAACGCTGGCATTTGTGCTGAAAAGGTGAATAGCATTCTTTGGATAATTTGGATTTGTTGTTTTTATTTCACGCTTTTTAAGAACTTCTATATCGCTTTGTTGATGCTTTCCTTCACGTAATCTATTCAAAATCTCTGCAAATTCCTTGTCATCTTTTTGTCTCATGATTTCGTCAAGTTCATGCATTGCAAATAATTCCTGCCACAAATTTGTTGCAAGAGGACCGAAGCCGTTTTTTAAGTTTTCAAAAATCCATCCATCCATAACAGGCTTCAACTGAAACAAGTCGCCAATCAGAATCATGTGAACACCGCCAAAAAATAAAGTTGAACCTTTAATTTGTTGAAGCCTGTGATTGATTAGCATCAGCATGTTGTGTCCAACCATTGAAACTTCGTCAATCATTACAACACTGAGATCTCTGTATATGGTTCGCAAGGTGTTAAGTGTGTCACTGTCTAATGGTTTGATGCAGTAGCCTTGACTAGCAGGGATACGAAATGCTGAGTGGATAGTCATGCCACTTATGTGAAAAGCAGCTTTTCCAGTAGGTGCACACAAAAGTACTTTGCATACATCAGGATTGTCACCTGCCGAAGTAGACAAATGTCGCAACAATGCTTCATGTAAAGCCGAGACAACTACTGATTTTCCAACACCTGCACCACCAGATAGAAATACATGCAAAGGCTCCAGGTTTTGTTTGACACTTTGCAGAACATGCTGGAAGAATTCGTGTTGCTTTCTATTTAGCGACTGTACAAGAGATCTATAATTTCCATCAGACATTCGTTTAGTATTAACAGTAATATCTACCAATGCTACTGAAGCACCAATATCATTTCCTATGTCATACTGACGTTGTACTTCCGGACGATCTGGATCAAAATAAACAAACTGCTCACTTGCCACCGAACCCATCTGCAGATCATCTGATTCTCTTTGCTCATTGCTTGGTGCTATTTCATCGAAGTTCAAGGCATCAGCAGCCCTTTTCATTGCTTCATTTAACTGATCAACATTTTTCTCATATTCTTTGACTTTAAAGTCTATGAAATTCTTCAAAGCAAAGTAATGATCTTCATAAGAACTATGTGCACCTAAAACATCTTCACTCTCATTACGCCATGGATGAAATAATAACAGTTTTTCTCTGTAATAGTTTTCTGGATCAACTTTTAGTGAATAACGAACATAACGTAATACTTTAGGTTTTTTTCTGGATTTAATTCTGATGCCACTTTTCAACGTGATTTGTATTCCTTCCTCAACTAACATGTCTGGATGAATTTCTTCAGGCTCATTTCTTTCATCATCATTATGCTCATTTTCTTCATGAAACATGTCATCAGATGCTGGATATATGATTTCAAGTTGTGATACATAATCAGCAAGACACCAATGTTCAAGTTGCTTTGGCCTTTTTGAATACCTTTTAATTATATTGTCTGCCTCGATTTCTGTTGAATTTTCAGCCATTTTTTCCAACGCTTCCCTTGATTTCAAAAGGAATGTACGTTTGTCAGGTGGTGAAGTGTTTATGAATACTACATCTCTTGTAGCTTTGGTCATTGGAAGTTGTAAAACAAGGTAGCATGCTTCCTGTGCACTAATTTCAACACTATTCAAAAATTTGTTACCAATATGTCTTACTTGCTTCTTTAAATCCATATTTCCTTTTCTTGCTTCTTTACATGCTTCATTCATAAGGATGCTCATTCCTCTTTGGGCTTTACTGATGTATGATACTATGTATACAGCACATCCATACGGATCCAAAACAAACTGAAGATCATGATTGGCTCCCCAAGCTCTCAGAATGGGTTTCATGTAGGCATTTATTCTCACCTCAGCAACATTCCTTTTCAAAAACACTTTGGGTCCATCTAATGAACTTTGAACAGCTTTAAGATAATCTTCGTCATCTGTGTTCAGTTGTTTCAAGAATTGCTCAAACGATAAATCACATTCTTTTATTTCATTCAACTTTTGTTGGATTGAAACAAACAGTTCTTTGTACTTTTTGGTGTCAGCTTGATCTGCAATAAGTGGTTCCAGAATAACTGTTTTTTTCATTGGTGGAATTGGAAATCCAAATCTACAAACTGCTTTTTCTTTTTTTCTGCATGATCGTGAATGTTTGTGTACTTGAAAGTCAACAAGTGGGTCATCAATGTTTGAACACGAAACATACTGATCAATGAATGATACCACTTCTTCATCTGTGTGTGTTTCATATTGTGGAGCATCTTCAATCCAAAGAAGCATGTGAATATGTGGAGACCCTCTCTGTTGGAATTCAACACGGTAAAAGTAATCTTTGACTTTTCCCAAAGGTTCATGATTGCTTTTAAGTACAGTTCCTATGAACTCCTGTACACGGTGGTCAAAGTATCTAACACATGTCACTGGATCAGTTTGAACAAGCTTGGTTTTGTCAGCCCAAGTCATTTTCGCAACATCGTCATCATTAAGAGTTTTACCGCTATTAAGTTTTGATAAAATCTTCAGCAAATCAACCCATCGTGTATCTGCAGAGGACAATGAAGTAAACCATGTAGGCAAACCTAATTGGCGTATCATAGCAAAAACATCTTTCTTCCGAGCTTCCAAGTATGGTGGCGAACTCCTCAAAGTTCGAAAAATATAAAAGCCTTCATCAAGATTTACTAAGTTTTCTCGACATTCTGGGTTTAAAACCTGGGATACCGTAAGTTTTTTGCCTTCTGTTTTACATCTTCTTAAAGCTAGATGCACTTTGTCTGAAACTTGTTTCAGTTGCAATTTTTTCATTTTGAAGAAAACATTTGGAACATTTGATGCCACCCTTCTGTCAACATGGCGAAGCTCCATTTTGCATATGTCACTATAATGAACAGGAACAGATCTGTCTTCATTTTCAGGTCTCTTTTGACCACAAAATATTGATGGAAATGATAAATACTCAGCATTGGTATCTTGATATAAACTTATGGGTATTTGTCCTTCGCCAGGTGCAAATGTGTAAATAGTGTCAGTCGTTGGATCAGCTGAGTCAATAATTGTATCACTATTACCAACAACTTTTTCATTTTCATCAATTTCACTAAAATGATCAGATTCATAGTCATTTTCGTTTGTGCTCGTTACGTTTTCTGTTTTTTCAGTAACATCATCTGTAGGAGGGAATTCGCCCATATTAGTTCTTCCAAAAAACTCTTGCACTGTTTCTGAGCAATTTTCAGTTGTGTTTTGCAACCAGTTTTCATCAATATGGATACCAGAATTTTTGTACAAGTCACTATGGTTCATCAACCAATGAAGAGCGCTGACAACTTGTAATGGACGTACGTTTTCAGTAAAGTCACATTTTTTGTATGAAAGTTTCTTTTTTAGTCTCACTGGCACAGTTACTTGTGTGTCAAAAGCTCGAGGTAAACTTTCAATGACAGGCTGGATATCAACTGGCACATTAACAACATTTCCTTTCACAGATAGCTGCCCACCTCTAGGAAGTTCTCTAATTTGCATGAATGGAATTCTTAATGCAACAAGCCTCTCTTCTAACTGATGTAACTCAAGTTCTTTAGGCTTAATTGGAAATGTGTTTTTGTTGGCAACTGAAAGACTGGGGGTTTTATTTTTCTTTAAGTTGTTAGAACAGGTTTTACATATCCACTCTTTATCATCCACAGATAAGTATTTTGTGAAATGCTGCTGTACAAATGATCGATCAAGATGGTTAAAAACTGTGCTTGCAGATTCTACAGAATGTTTAAACCATGTCTGGTGACAACAGGTGCAGACATAGACAGGTCCTGTGGAAATGGTTTGTTTAAATTTCGAAATACATTCATTTAGTTCAGAACCATATTTTCTTGCTTCTCGCAAATTCTTTTCATTGGCTTGAAAATCTGCCTTTTTTCGCTTTTCTCGTAAAGACTGATTCTCTCTGGACTTTTCCTGTATCCTAAAAGATATAAAAGACCTAGATAGACGCTTTTTCTCGCATGCAATAGCTTTGTAGTATGCATTATTTCGTTTCTTTTGTTTCGATTTCAATTCAAGTTTAGCCTCATGATTTCTTATAAGAGGATCTTCACGCAATATTCGTCTCTTCATTTTTTCTGCCGACTTTAAAATCGGATCTTGTCTGGCTTTCCGTTTACTCTCTAGCTCTTGATTCTTTCCTTTTGCTCTAATTAAAGGATCTTGACGTAGTTTTTGTCTCTTACTTTTTTCTGCTGACTTTAAAATCGGATCTTTTCTGGCTTTCCGTTTACTCTGTAGCTCTTGATTTTTTTCTTTTGCTCTAATTAAAGGATCTTGACGTAGTTTTTGTCTCTTACTTTTTTCTGCTGACTTTAAAATCGGATCTTTTCTGGCTTTCCGTTTACTCTGTAGCTCTTGATTTTTTTCTTTTGCTCTAATTAAAGGATCTTGACGTAGTTTTTGTCTCTTACTTTTTTCTGCTGACTTTAAAATCGGATCTTTTCTGGCTTTCCGTTTACTCTGTAGCTCTTGATTTTTTTCTTTTGCTCTTATTAAAGGATCTTGCCTGGCTTTGTGTTTACTCTGTAGCTCTTGATTCTTTTCTTTTGTTCTAATTAAGGGATCTTGACGTAGTTCCTGTCTCTTCGTTTTTTCTGCTGACTTAAAAATCGGATCTTGTCTGGCTTTCCGTTTACTCTGTAGCTCTTGATTCTTTTCTTTTGCTCTAATTAAAGGATCTTGACGTAGTTTTTGTCTCTTACTTTTTTCTGCTGACTTTAAAATCGGATCTTTTCTGGCTTTCCGTTTACTCTGTAACTCTTGATTTTTTTCTTTTGCTCTAATTAAAGGATCTTGCCTGGCTTTGTGTTTACTCTGTAGCTCTTGATTCTTTTCTTTGGTTCTAATTAAGGGATCTTGACGTAGTTCCTGTCTCTTCGTTTTTTCTGCTGACTTTACAATAGGATCTTTTCTGGCTTTCCGTTTACTCTTTAGCTCGCGATTCTTTTCTTTTGCTTTAAATAAAGGATCTTGCCTTGTTTTCCGTTTACTCTCTAGCTCGCGATTTTTTTCTTTTGCTCTAATTAAACGATCTTGTCTTCGTTTTCTCATGTAGGTTTTCATGTAAGAGCTTTTGTCTTTGCTTGAATGCCTGTCAATATCAGAAGCATGTTTTCTTAAGGCCTTAGTTTCTTGGTCTTGGAAGTAATTATGTAAGAGATTTGTTTGATCTGCAGATACAGTTGGCATCATCAAGTCATAAGCAAATGACGATTTTTTCAGATCAATTGGCATAACATCAAATTGTGAAGAGAAATCAATATTCAGACTAGAATAAAAGGCATACATATAAGTTACCAAATCATCAATAATTTCAAAACCTATTAATATAGAGGAGCCATCTAGAGCAGACAGAGCATTTTGTCCATGGGAATGTGAATCGAAGAAGTAGAAAAGTCCGTTGTTATAGAAGACAGCTGAACATACTGCACCAACAATTACCAAACTGGAGGAATTTTCATTTAACACAGTCTGAATAGCAACATGCAGCGTAGGTAAACTTACACTATTAATGCAACCTATGAGACTTCCACTGACAATGTTTCCTTTCTGGACTGTTATCTCTTCAGAGTGAAATTCTACCGTATCTGGCAAGTCATCAAAGCACAAAAGATGGCTTCTAAATCTGTCATTAGCAATTAAATTTTGAACAATTTTTCTATAAAGACAATCACCAAATGAAAGGATGGTGTCCAATTCTATAGTATTATCAACTTCTGAATAACAGGAAAACAAGATTGCAGAGTGCATTTGCAACACACTGACTACCCCGTGAAATTTCACAAAAACGATCATCACTTTGATTGAAAGAGCCATAAAGCATTACTTTAGCTCCAAATGGTAAATTGTTCCTTTTATTCTGACTGCATGACTGCTGGTTTAATTGATGTGTTGTCTGGTTATTTTGCTCTTTGAAATATTTAGAGGTCATACAGTCTTCACTTTTCAAGCATCTAAATTGCAATGGTAAAATTTCATACTGACATGACAAATCAATGTGCATGCTGTCATACAAAGCATACATATAAGTGACAAGATCATCTAGGCAGCTAAATGACATTAGCACTGATGTGCCATTTGGATATGAGAAGCCATTCTTACCATCCGAATGTGAATCAAAGAACCAGAACATTTCATCTTTGACAAACACTCCAGAACAAATTGCTCCGATCATCACCAAGGCATGATTTACTGCTTGAAAGGCTGTTTGTAAGGATTGGTGTAAAGTTGGTAATGTTGAACTGCCAAACATTTCAACAGCAATTCCTGATATGATATTTTTCTTTTCAATATGTACGTCTCTTGATAATATGTTCACTTGATCAGGCATTTCATCATAGCATAACAACCTGTGCTTAAATTTACCACACAATTTCAAATTATGTACAACACTTTTATACAACTGATCTCCAACATTCAATACATCATCTAAAAGATCTGTATATTGCAAATTACAATACAGTGAATATATCAAAGCACACAAGGAGTTGATTGTACATTGGCTTCCACGAGAATGAAGTGAAAATCTCTGGTCAGCTTGATGGTAAGACCCAAATGCCAATGACACATATCTAAATGGATTTGTTTCATAGTTGCTTACAACCAAATTTGTTTTGCTATTTCTGTAATTAGTCTGTATAGGACAAGGATAAGACGAAGGTTCAGGCACATACTCCTCCACAGTTGTAGAATTTTTTGCCAACGTCTTTGCTGGTTCGTTGATGAGTGTAGCAGTATAAAGGAACTTCTCTGAAGGATCAGAGTGTACTTCATTGTCTTCATCAGACTTTTCAGTCACAATTTCAGAATGCGTATCAAACACAGTTTTAGTCCCAATCAAAGTTCCAGTCACAGTATCAATAAGTGTTCCAGTCACAGTATCAGTAACAGTATCAGGCACAGATGGATACATGGGCTGGGCAAAGCCACCATCTGAGAGTTCAATGACGCCCATTTTCAGTGACACAGATGGCCCTTCATCTAGTACAGTCAAAGATGAAGGGTAAGGGTTGGCTAGTCCCCCATCTGATGGTTCAGTGACAGCCATACTTACCTCTTCCAACTGCTCCCCATCTCGCTCACACCTCTCAATAACTTCCTTCCTCGCCTGCGACCGTCTCCAATTCTTCCTTCTAGGCATTGTTAGTTAACTGAAAATAGAAAAACAAGAGGTGCCATGTGGCACAAAATTTCAGATTGCATTATGGTGGCCTTGGTGAGGCCAATGTCAAACTTGGTACCCTTGGGTGCTTCTCAGCTAAATGGAAAGAATAACTCCCGTCACACTCCAATTTCCAAGGTCTCAAGTTTGGCTCTTTTTTTGATAATATAGCCCACAAAAGTGATGGCAGTTATGTTGACAATTTTCTCCCCATAGTTTTGCTTCACCCTTTCAATAATTTGTACAAGTAAAATCTGATTTGGGATTAGTTTCACACATTCTTTCAGCCGAAAGAAACTGCAATACAGAGATAGTTCCCCTAGTCTCAGAATCTTACTCGTTTAAAGTGACGACGTTACTGCTTTTCATATTCACTCTTTTTCTGTTTTAGACATGTTATCAATACTTTTATAATACTAGTAACTCCAACTACCACAAACCTGCAACAATTATTTATTAATCACATTGTGACCAGGATAAAATTCAGCTTATTTGATGAAACTGGTTACCCTAAAGAGTGCGGAAGTTGTGTTTGACAATTTGACACAAAAAAGTGACGGTTTAATTGTTCATAATTTAATACAATATTTTGTCTGTATTAATGAGATGCATTAACCATGTGTTTTTGAACAGATTTATATGTCTAAGCCGAGAGGAAGATAGTCAGAACAGATCAACACCCTCCTCTTACCAAAGAAGCCTCATGATTCTTTAATGTGCTTTGTGTATTAGCGATACACGAGACATCCATTTAACAGCCCATCCAAGAAGACTGGTCATAACGAATATCTGGCTAATTGCATACTGAAAGTCAAATTTACCTGTATTTTGCAGCTGTTAATTGATTGACACGGTCACAGAGATAAGCTCGAGGCAGATTGACAAAAGGTGCTAATTGGCTTGCCGAGAGAGTTTGCCATTTTGTGCGGTTTCCGTAAAGCTTCCACGCCATGACGATCGCTCACCAATAAGCATACACGATTTAATAATAAGTTTGTATGCAATGTATTGTTAATTATTTACTGCTCTCAGTTTGTTAGTGTCGGCAGAGATGCATATGACATTGAGTAGTTCATAGAGGTTACTTAATAAATGAAAAATAAAATAAGCTTTTGTGTTATTATCATGGCTGTGTAATTCACACTACAAGCAATAGCAAAGCGATGCAGGTTGAAAGAAAACAAATACGCATTAATATTGCGTAAAATCTATCAAATAACACTAAATACAAAACGGATATGCACAATAATGATCCTATCAAACATTTTACACAGAATTAACTCGCTTTTATGGAGTTTCTATGTAAGTATTAACAGAACAGTAAAACGAAAGTAGAAACGTGCACCGCTACATGTACAGAATGTTCAGTTTCGGTTATTCGAATACTCCGGTTAATCGCATATATTTTCTTGACAAATCGGCTGTGCTAATAACCGAAATCGACTGTATTCTTTTTGGCAGACTCTAGTAACGACCGTCACACAATTTTCTAAGCCTTATCATTCTATTTTATTTTACGATAATAATTATAACAAGAGCTGTCGGAGAACAGCGCAGCTCGACTATTCGATTTTTCGGAGAATTAATAAATTTATAATTAGAATATACCATCAAAAAACAAGGCAACAACAATGTGGGGTGGGGTTGGGAGCACAACATAACTATGTGTAAGAATTGACCAAAACTACACAGAAATATGTAAAAAAAAAAAAAAATAGAGTTTTGAGTGGGGTGCGGGTGGGAGAGAGGCGGGGGTGGATGGTGGGGGGAGTGGGGTGGAGTAGAGGGCAACAAGTGTAAGAGAGGCTGGGGGGGGGTGCAACACATGTGTAAGAATTGACTAGAACAACAAAGAAATATGTTTTAAAAAAAAGTTCTAGTGTAGTGGAAGGGGGGATTGGGGGGGGGCAACATATATGTGTAAGAATTGACAAAAGTAACACGGAAATATGTAAAAAAAAAAATAGTTTCAAGTGGGGGTGGGGTGTGGGGGAGAGCGGGAGGAGAGGCGGGAGTGGGAGGCTCTATTTGTAAGAATTGACTAAAACAACAAAGAAATAAGAAAAGAAAAAAAAGTTTCAAGTCTGGGGCGGGGTGGGGGTGTGAGAGTCAGGAATCAGTTGGGGGTTTGTGTGGGGAGGCAACATATGTGTGTAAGAATTGTGTGGGGTGATTGGGTGAAAAAGTTTCAAGGCTGGGGTGGGATTGGGGTGGAGAGGTGATTGGCTGAGCGGCGTGGGGTGGGGGGGTGGGGGCAGCAACATATATGTGTAAGAATTGACACAACACAGAAAAATGTAAAAAAAAAAAAAACAAGTGTGGGGCGTGGTGGGTGTGGTGATGGGGTGAGGGGCGTGGAGGGTTGCAATTGACAAAAGCAACACAGAAATATGTAAAAAAAAAAATGTGTGTGGAGGGGCGTGGTGGGTGGTGCAATGGGGTAAGATGCGGGGGGTGGGGCATGTGTAAGAATTGACTAAAACAACACAGAAATGTGTAAAAAAAAAAAAGTGGGGGCGGGGTAGAGGGGGGATCCATGGGAGCTCAGGGGTTACAGGAACCAAAATTACTTAAGCAGCCCTTAAGATAATGCTTTAAGGAAGCTAATGGCCAAATTTGGTTGTGCTAGGGTAAGAATTGTAAGAGATATACAGTCTTTGAATTACATTTTTTGCGTCACTAGTAGGGTTGGATATCGTTAAGCACGAACCGGTCCGATACCGATACTGATACCAACGAAACGATACGGTATTTTAATGATACCGATACTGATACCACTTCCCATGTATCATGCTTTTAGTGCATCTGACCAGCAATGATTTGGTAAGTTTTATACTCATTCTTTATCATTGTAGATACACTTAATCAAATATATTTATATGGGAGAACTTTGTTAATCATTGTAATATATAAACATTCAAAGCCAGTAAATGGAACTTTGTATTCAAACTTCTTTTTCCAACAGGTAACAGTGAACTAATAAACACATATTAGTGATTACAAATAAATCATAGTAGACTCGTGATTAATCTCAGACTAAAATGACTAGAAGTTTCTTAAAGTAAACCTTAACTTTCAAAAGAAAAACTTACAAGTTTATTGCAAATATTGCAATTTCCACCGTCAGTTTTCTTCGCGAAATAAGCCCATACATGGGAATTCCGAACTCTATTTCCAACACCGACCATTTTCTAATGTTCGCGAAAATAGATGACTTGTTTACATTCGTTACTCCGTGGATTCGTAAGTTTTATTTTTAATAATTTATTTATTAATTCTGATCAAATATGGAATGAAATTAACGATAAATGTTTATTATGATATATTATTGATTTTCATCATCTAAAATGAAGGTTAAACAACTTAGAAAGTAATGCAAAACTAAGCCTGACATCACGCGAGTAGCTCGTCATAACGGGCGGTGTCTATATAAAATGTCAACCTTCAGTGTAGACCCGCGCTGCCGCCGTGTTCGCTTATGTTGTGTTGTTTTATTACCTGCAATTTGTTAAGAATTTCGCATTCATTTTTGTGGAAATACCGAGATCGGAACCGGTTCTTTACGAAACGGTATATACCGGTACTTTTTGAAGTAAATATTCGGTACTGTACCGATACCGGGTACCGGTATCCAACCCTAGTCACTAGCCCGAATTCTCATAGACTCGATGAAAACCTGTACATTTTCCTTTTCCGACTAAATACATTTTAAAAAAATCACTAGCCCGAATGACAGTTTACTAGCCCCGGGCTTCGGGCTTATTCGAAGACTGGATATAGACTTGCAAACACAGCTTACACGCAAAATTTTATGTGAAATGGGACACATTTTATCATATCATAATTTGGGTTCCAGGAACCAAAATTGCTTATGCAGCCCTTAAGATAATGCTATAAGGAAGCCCATGGCCAAATTTGGTTGTGCTAGGATAAGAAATGTAAGAGATATAGATACAGATACGCAAACCTGAATGTGGGACGCCGACCCCGGGGTGATTACATGTACATAAGCTCTCTTTTTCTTCGAATAGTCGAGCTAAAAATCACATTTTTATGGAGACAAAATGTTGTACTTTCGAAATAAATTCACATCCTTTCTTCACCAGGACTTGCAACTACGAATGCGATTGTTTTGACATAGCACTTTCACCATGTGACTTAAGGAGGATCAAAAACATTGACATTTTGATACAAATGTGGAGATATAATAAATTTCCAGAAAGCATCAATCTTGAAGTTATCTCTGCTATGTCCTTGCTGTATATTATAACTAAACACTCAGAAATTAAAAGCTTTATTCCAATACAGAATAAATTATTTGTCCAAAAACTGACGGATGTTATACTTTCCATTTAGCTGAGAAGCGGCCCCATGTCAATGTAGAGATTATTTGTTCAATGTTACCTCAAACACATTTTCCATGGATGTAGAACAATGGCATCATGGCGTAACAGCAGTGAAAAATCGTAGAAAATCCAAACCTGTTAAAAACACTTCTAATAGCTACGAAGGTCAGGCTTTGGAGCAAAGTGGGTGGGGAAGGTGTTTTTTTTATCATAAATTCAGACCAAAATCAAACAAAGACAATTTCATTCTTGAACATTTAATAACATATAATAATTACAATTTTCAATGCAAACTGAAGTGTTAATATGGTGGGAAGACGCAGTAATGAATGTAAAATTGTGGCGTTAGCGAACTTCCGAAATTTTCGCGATTACACAATACGTTTGTATTGTAACGGCTATTATAACTTACACGCAATAATTAATCAGAACCACTAATATAATTTAATAAAAGGAACGTTTAATTATATTCACGCACGTTCCAACCAACGAAAACCATCGTGAAATGTACGTAAATGCACTTTTCTCTGGCAAATGATATTTATATCCGCATACTTACACTATGGCGTCCTGTTTTAAGAATGGGTTGGGGATAAAAGCCGAGTTATGTACGTATCGTACCTTTGACGGTTCGTACCCAGGTAAATAGGCGATTCGTACTGTGACCATTCGACGTTCCCTACCCGGGCCATTGTACGTTTCGTCAGTGAGTAAGTATACTTACTCCCTGGTTTCGTATTGCAGTTTATGTTCTGGTTATAAATCTTGTAGTTTTTACATTCATTTCTAAAGGGACACTGTCACACACCTTAATCTTGAAGTTTGTATCAAGCATTTACATAAAATACATGGTAAAATATTATTAACATTGCCTTGATTTTTTGTATTTCTTGCTTTTTTAGTCAACATAACCTCTCAATCTGTGAATATAATGCAATTCATCACAAATCTAATAATTATGTGTGTGCTATACAAGCCTAAGTAAAACTGTGACCAATGGGTCACCATTTGAACAAACTTGGTAGAAGACCATAAGCTTATACAAAATGCAAAATATTAAACCTCTGGCTCTAGCAGTTTCAGAGAAGAAGATTTTTTTAAGTTTTTCCCTTTACATGTCTATGTAAAACATGTGACCCTTGGGGCGCGGTCAAATGTGACCCAAGTGTCACCATTTGAACAAACTTGGTAAAGGATCATAACCTTATAGCAAATGCAAAATATGGAACCTCTGACTCTTGCAGTTCCAGAGAAAAAGATTTTTTTCAGTTTTACCCTATTCAAGCATTTATGTAAAACTGTGACCCCGGGGCGGGGCCAGATGTGACCCCCAGGGTCACCATTTGAACAAATTGGTAAAGGATCATAAGCTTATAATAAATGTAAAATATCAAAGCTCTGGCTCTTGTTGTTTCCGAGAAGAAGATTTTTAAAAAAAAAATCCTATATAAGTCTATGTAAAACTGTGACCCTCGGGGCGGGGGCAAATTTGACCCCAGGGTCAGAATTTGAACAAACTTAGTAGAGGACCATAAGCTGATGCTACATGTAATACATGACAGCTCTGTGCCATGTGGTTCCAGAGAAGAAGATTTTTTTTCAGTTTTTCCCTATACAAGCCTATGTAAAACTGTGATCCCCGGGATGCGGCCCGGGGTGCGGCCAAATGTGACCCCTGGGTCACCATTTGAAAAAACTTGGTAGAGGACCACAAGCTTATAGCAAATGCAAAATATTAAACCTCTGGCTCTTGCAGTTTCAGAGAAGAAGATTTTTTAAGTTTTACCCTAGTCATTTCTATGTAAAACATGTGACCCTTGGGGCGGGGCCAAATGTGACCCAAGGGTCACCATTTGAACAAACTTGGTAAAGGACCATAAGCTTATAGTAAATGCAAAATATCAAAGCTCTGGCTGTTGTAGTTTCCGAGAAGAAGATTTTTTCCAGTTTTTCCCTATTCAAGCATTTATGTAAAACTGTGACCCCAGGGCGGGGCCAGATGTGACCCCCAGGGTCACCATTTGAACAAAATTGGTAAAGGACCATAAGCTTATAGCAAATGCAAAATATTAAACCTTTGGCTGTTGCAGTTCCAGAGAAGAAGATTTTTTTCAGTTTTTCCCTGCACAAGCATTTATGTAAAACTGTGACCCCGGGGCGGGGCAAGATGTGACACCAGGGTCACTATTTGAACAAACTTGGTAAAGGACCATAAGCTTATAATAAATGTCAAATATCAAACCTCTGGCTCTTGCAGTTTCCGAGAAGAAGATTTTTAAAAAAATATCCTATATAAGTCTATGTAAAACTGTGACCCTTGGGGCGGGGAAAAATTTGACCCCAGGGTCAGCATTTGAACAAACTTAGTAGAGGACCATAAGCTGATGCTACATGTAATACATTAGAGCTCTGTGCCATGTGGTTCCAGAGAAGAAGATTTTTTTTCATTTTTGCCTATACAAGCCTATGTAAAACTGTGACCCCCGGGGTGGGGCCAAATGTGACCCCTGGGTCACCATTTGTACAAACTTGGTAGAGGACCACAAGCTTATAGCAAATGCAAAATATTAAACCTCTGGCTCTTGCAGTTTCAGAGAAGAAGATTTTTTAAGTTTTTCCTTATACATGTCTATGTAAAACACATGACCCTTGGGGCGGGGCCAAATGTGACGCGAGGGTCACCATTTGAACAAACTTGGTAAAGGACCATAAGCTTATAGTAAATGCAAAATATCAAACCTCTGGCTGTTGTAGTTTCCGAGAAGAAGATTTTTTTTTTTAAAAATCCTATATAAGTCTATGTAAAATTGTGACCCCGGGGCGGGGACAAATTTGACCCCAGGGTCACCATTTGAACAGACTTAGCAGGGGACCATAAGCTGATGCTACATGTAATACATGAGAGCTCTGTGCCTTGTGGTTTCAGAGAAGAAGATTTTTTAAACTTTTTTCCTATATGTCTATATGAAAAACATGCAAAACCTCAATATACAAACTTTGGACCCCCGGGGCACGGCCATTTTTGACCCCGGGGACTTTATTT
Organism: Cyrtodaria siliqua; assembly: GCA_037043455.1. NCBI lineage: Eukaryota > Metazoa > Mollusca > Bivalvia > Adapedonta > Hiatellidae > Cyrtodaria > Cyrtodaria siliqua. Next base: position 49,624 of record JAWPHD010008205.1, read on the forward strand.
GAACAAACTTGGTAGTCAAGGCGTTGGCGATCATTTTAAAAGAAAAACTGTTGAAATCTGTCCAGCGGTTCTGGAGAAGAAGATTTTTTAAGGTTTCGACCATATATGGTAATGGCAGCCATCTTGAATGTAGCGCTGACCTAATTTTAACAAATCTAAAAAGCATTCATCTAAGGATCATCCATGTGATGTTTGGTCAAAATTAGCCAAGCGGTTTCTGAGGAAAAGTCGTTTGAAGAAAAGTTAACGGACGGACGACGGACGGACGACGGACGACGGAAGACGGACAACACACCATCCCATAAGCTCTGCTGGCCCTTGGCCAGTAGAGCTAAAAATCACCTACCTACCTATTTATGAAATATTGGGTCAGAAAACAGCAAATAAATGTTTTTTTAAGGATGGCCTTGCCCATCATGCCTATCACTACCAACTTATATAAATTCTTAAAGTTAATGCAGCTTTTCACTAAAATGGTGGGGAAAGGTGGTAAGATATTGTCTCTGCAAAAAACGTAATTTTGTAATTCACCACGTTAATAAGGATAACAAAAGAAGTTATCCAAATAAGCGAAAGGCATGAATTTGATTTTTATTTAAAAAAACGTGTTTTTTACAAATGCAAATGCATTCGTCAAATTGCATTTCAGTGGTGTGTTCGTTTTCATTGTTCAGCGTTTTCAGTGTTCATTTTGCATTCATTTTTCGTCGTTCTGCAATCGTTCTGAATTGATTTGGGGTACTTGAACGCAACTGGGTCTGTAGCTATAGTGTTTTTTAAATAAATTTAAAATAAAAGTCGGGTGCTCACCTTCACATAATGATACTACACGGTGCAAAATTTCATTGAAAAAGCTTGATCGGTTTAAGAGGAGTTCACACTACAAAATATTTTCCATACATATTCTGTACAGAACAAAAATTCAAAGTTTGATGCATGTATTCACATGATACAATACAATTGTGAAAAATTCATTTAAAAAGCTTGAACTATTTAGGATGACTTTGCACCACAAAAAGTGTGATGTAGGGCACCCCATATGCATTCCCATCCTCTACCCCACAATGTTATGACGGCCTTAAAAACATTGGGGCATGAAATGTTTAAATTAAATTGGAGCATATAACACAATCGCGGTCTAACACGCAGTTTAATAATACTTTGAATACAAGCACAGTAATAAGAGACGCTTATCGCCAATCACCCTGAAAAGGTGCTGAAATAACAACCACTTATCGCCAATCACCTGTAAAAGGTGCGAAATAACAACCACTTTTAACCCCAGACTGCAGTGCATGTAAAGATTGGGAACTACATAGTAAAAGTGAGCAACAGGACAGATGAAGAGTTCGAATTAACCGTTGTAGAACAATATGAATTTTGTACAGATTTTCACGGTATATTCGGTTCCCTGGGGGAAGAAACTGGGTAGTTGAAATAAGGAAGCACTGGGTCAGCCCTGGTATTCACCCCTTGAAATTCTTTTGTCTTGGCTAGACATTTGATTTTGTCAGATGGAATAATTTTAACAAAGTTTTAATGTTTCTGTGTGTATGTGCTATTAAACAGCTTTATTGTGTTTTTTTAAGAGGGACTGGGGAGGAGGAATAAAGAAGAATAGGCAGGCCCATTCTGTCCCCTAAGCTGGAGATGTACTCATAAATTGAAATATATTTTATACATGGTATGGGGGTGAGGGCGGGGGTAAAGGATTGGGTAGTCTCAGTCAGATATTGCTGGTTTTGAAACTTGTCCAAGTTTTTACTGATATTAACATTCTACACAAGTTTGGAAAACTTGAAATGAAAAAAGAAGGACATAGTACTATTACAGTGTATGCTAACAAAGCAAAACATAGCATGTTTCATTTAATCAAGGGCCACAACTCTTTTTTGCTCAAATTGGTTGCGTAATAAACTTGTCCAAGCTTTTATTAAAATAAAGTAGCTAGACATAAAGCAAGACTAAGCATTTTTCCATAAAAGGGCAATAACTCTTATACGATATCTAACTGGTTTTCAAAATGTCTGAGCTTTTATTATTATCAACAATCTGGCCAGGTCTGATAAAGATCGGAGGCATCTCCGTGGCTAAGAGGTTAACAACAAAACCTTCTCGCCTCTCACCGCTATGGGTTCGAATCCCATTTGGAGCTCCACTTGTAAGTGAGGAAGTGTCGATTCTTACGGATGGCGGGAGGAGCATATTACTGGTTCTACCAGAAAAAGAAGGTGGTCTGCATCCACCACAAAAAAATTGACCGTCATATATACCCTTACATGTGTTGAAAATGACGTAAAACACCCTACAAACAAACAAACAAACAAACAGATAAAGATCGGATGGAAAATGAAGGCTCTAGAACACTAACAAACCAAAATATGGCCTTTTTAATAAAGGACCATAACTCTGCTGTTCTAGTCTATGTCTGGTTTTAATGATAGTAACATCCTGCCAAACAATTGGTCAAGACCAGATAAAAATAAAGAATCTAGAAGCAAATATATAAATTTTCAACAAACCAAGACAATAACTCTTGAGTTACTAAACTGATCTAGCTGTTTTTTTAACCTGTCTGAGCGTTCACTGACATAACAATTCTGCCTGAGCTTGGTAAAGATCAGATGTAAGATCGCCCTACAGACTTAGCGAGGCAAAAGTTAACGAACAATCGACTGATGATGCTAACATGCTGCTAAGCATTACATAGCGCCACCTTAAATCATTTCTAAAATGTGTGACAAAATAAACCTACCTGCTGCCTGAGGCCCGTATTGGCAGGAGAGAAGTCGAAGTAGTGAGGAAACATGGATCTGATCGGCTGCAGTATATACATGGTTGGCTCACTGTTATTGTCACACAGGTACCAGCCCAGCAGCAATGATGTGTCGTATCCCAGCTTCATTACGGTGCTCCTCAGCAGTCTGAACTCACTGGCCTCAATTTCTGTAGGCAGTGGCCTAAATCCATATTTATCTCCAAGTAAGGCCTGGAATTGTATTTTTACATACTTTAAAGAGCACCTTGATTTATTAACCTTTAGTCAAGTATCATTTCGATTTTGAAGTTGCTTGCATATAATTAAATGAAAGGTAAAGAAATTTGGAGTTTTCAAACATTCTTCATTTATTTTATTAAAACTTTAAATATATGATTGGTGAAATCATATCAACAATTGGTAGTACATGATGTAAGTACAATTAATTTGATTTTAACTATTCAAATATTTATTAATAATGATTTGTAACCATACATGTTATGAATAAAAATAAATGGGACAAGGGAGTTTTACAAATCAGTCCAGACTATTGTACCAATACCTAGGATGTCCTATTGATTAAAAGGCAGAGGGACTATGATTCTTAGAACTACACACACAAACACATGAGTTTTACAAATAAGATTGCCGAGTTCAAACAAGACATCACGCTTATATTCACATGGAAAAACCAGACAACAAAGGACAACCGTGCATACATGTCAAATTTCCAGCATCACATCAGGGAGATTGGACTTCCAAATCAAGGAGATTTACGGAACGCCATGAAACCATCGCATAATTTCAAATATTGAATAGAAATGTTGACAATTGTTACTTTATTTCTAATTTTATTTTGTATTTCATTACCTATATATATATAAACAATAGATGAAAACAAATAACAGTATATGCATTAGACCATAATAAATTAACTGCTAGATTATCATCCTCTCTCGCCCCTGTTTTTTATGTCGCCACGGCAATTTTTATTTCTTCAAAAAAAAAATTTGCCTTTACACCGATTTTCCAATCCGAACTGTTTCCGTGTTTTGAGAACCGCGTTTTATACCTGTCCTCTGGACCCCAGAAACGTAATAACCGGTGTTGAGGTACAAAATTTCTTCACACAACGACGCGAAATTGGCAAATTAAATGGGGAAAAAAATGGTGTTTGTTATCATTGAAGCGGTAAAGAGTGTTGCAACTATGAAAGACCGGTTTAGTTGTAATATTGCAGAGGATATAACATTGTAACTAGATGATTTACCGAATGTATTGATCAAAAGTGCCAATTTCAGCAAAATCCTTCTCAGCTTACCTGGCCATATTTCAATAAATCTCGTTGTGTGCCGTGAGATGCTAGCTGCAATTTCATTGGTTGGTTGCATGATCTGAACCCTGCCTTGATCGATTTGACAAGCGACAGCTGTGAACTCATTGTTTGACACTTGTAAACACATGCTGCATATTACAAATTACAGGCAATCAACCACACGCGGCAAATAATTGATTTCTGGGAGATTTTGTGCGGCATCCGTGTGATCGGTAGATCAAAAGAAAATCCGGTAGCCTACCGGAGAATGCGGGAGGTTTGGCATGTCAACATCTGATGTTGAGTTACATGAGAGTACAGTGTTGTTGTAAACAAATGTAGCCAACATTTCAACTCTCCAATTTTCAATGTCACTGCTTGATTAACTCCAGCCAAAAGAAACTGAACAGGATGGTTGGACAACATCTACGCATATCTAAATCTCATATCAACGGTAAAACTGTGACCCCCGGGATAGGCCGAAATTTAACCCCAGGATCAACATTCAAACAAACTTGGCAGAGGACCATAACATATTTATAATGGTGTGTTCGTGTGCGCATAGGCGTTTATTTATTCTCGTTGTATTGCACTGGGCATTTTAGCGAACAGACCTCTGTTTTTAAATACCCAGCGCATTACAGCGAGGATAGGTAAACAATTATACGCAGAGTCCCCTGGTTACTCTCTGTTACAAAACTCACTACAAAGTTTGGTCCCCTGGATACTCTCTGTTACAATACTCACCACAAAGTTTGGTCCCCTGGATACTCTCTGTTACAAAACTCACCACAAAGTTTGGTCCCCTGGATACTCTCTGTTACAAAACTCACCACAAAGTTTGGTCCCCTGGATACTCTCAGTTACAAAACTCACCACAAAGTTTGGTCCCCTGGATACTCTCAGTTACAAAACTCACCACAAAGTTTGGTCCCCTGGATACTCTCTGGCAACTCTTGATTGCATGTAGACAAAGTTCCGTGGTTTTGTGATCATCCGTGGCATCCTCACGTACACCCCATCTCATATCTGCTATCTGCAGTACAGAACACGTATCTCTATTGATTACTGGTGCATCCTCACGTACACCTCATTGCATATCTAAATCTCATATCGACGGTAAAACTGTGAATACCCGGGATGGGCCGAAATTTAACCCCAGGATCACCATTCAAACCAACTTGACAGAGGACCATAAGCTTATGCTACATTCAACATATGAGAGCTCTATGCCTTGAGAATACAGAGAAGAAGATTGTTATAGTTTTTTCCGTGCAGAAGTCTACGAAAATTATGTGAAATCTCTATATACCTTTTGGAGGGGGCAATTTCCCCCCACCCCCACCACAACGACCCCTCCTCTCCTGAGGACTTTATTGCAATAAACTTTATAGTCTGGAGTATAACAACAGTGTTCCCACTGACTTTTTCATTTGGGGGTACATGTACATACTACTGTTAATTTTTGGGAGTACACTACAAATTTAGGGGGTACACTATGAATTTTTAAGATTTTTAAACCTTTCAACATACTTTATTTGCTACGGAAGGCATTACAATACACAGCACAGTGTAATATTCAAGTGTTCATGCGTGATTTTTTGTTTTCATGATTGATTTCATGCGTGAATGGGAACACTGAACAATCATTTCTGTAAAACAACAGCTGCAATATGTTCAGTGGTTCTTGATAAGATTATGGCTTTTTTATTGATAACGGAGGCCTCTTGAATGATGTGTTTACCATACTTTAACAAGCTCAAAAGCTAAAATTGGCAAAAATCGAACAAGGGGTATTTGAGAAAGAGTTTAAGCTAATGTAGTAGGACAGTGACTGACAATGAATGATCACAAATTCTCAGATGGGCTAAAAATAATATTTAAGATATAAAATATTGCCAGCGGGTTTATAGTGTCCCAGATCAATTACATGGTGGGTGGGGCCTGAAGATCATCGATACCAAGGGCGGCAGGCCTGCGGTTTCGATGTGTTTCAATTCCAAATCACCAGGCTTTGATCTCGTAGAAAATAAAAAAGCTGGAAATATTTTATTTCATATCCGACATGTATTATTATTTATATGATGCATACTGTTTCGAGAGATGGAGCATACTCACAAACTATATTCTATGCCCATCTCAACACACCTAACAGAAAAAGAAACAAATGCACCTTCATCCTGTTTAATGTGTTTTCGAACATAGCGTTGCTTTAAATAACACACAATTTGCATTTTTGTTTTGCATCTGACGTTTAACATGACGTCTCAATAGTTAACTTTTGTGATATCAGAGGTATTGATAGGAAATTTAATACCTCTCCAATAACCAATCAGCATTGAGTATTTAAATAAACCATGTTAGATTAAGTTTTCCTATCATCTATATTTAAAAAAAAAGTATTGCAACCTTGTTATAAGTTAATAACAATGAAAACAAGAAATATCACTGTAAGTGATATATGCCCCCGAAGTGTCCTTTGACCTCTAAATATGACCTTGACCTTGGAGCCATGGACCTGGATTTTGTGCACGACACGTCATTTGGTTGTGGTGAGCACTTGTGCCAAGTTATTTAAAAATCCATCCAGGCATGCAAAAGTTATTGACCGTTCACGATTTGACCTTTGACCTCTAAGTGTGACCTTGACCTTGGGGCCACAGACCTGGATTTTTCTGCGCAACACATCGTCTTGTTGTGGTGAGCATTTGTGCCAAGTTATTTGAAAATCCGTCCATGAATGCCAGAGTTATTGACTGGACACCATTTGACTTTTGACCTCCAAGTGTGACCTTGAAGACCTGGGTTCTGCGCGCAACAAATCGTCGTGTTATGATGATCAGTTGTGCCAAGTTATTTAAAAATCGCTGCAGTGGTTGTGACGTTACGGTACGGACACGAAATTGCGTACCTGTTTTTGACCAATAAACTTCAAGTGTAACCTTGACCTTTGAGGTACGGATCTGGGTTTTGCACGCGACACATAGTCTTGTTATGGTGATCACTTGTGCCAAGTTATTTAAAAATCCCTGCAGGAGTTGTGATGTTACGGTCCGGACTCGAAATTGCGTACCTGTTTTTGACCTATGAACTTCAAGTGTGACCTTGACCTTTGAGGTACGGACCTGGGTTTTGCGCGCGACACATCATCTTGTTATGGTGATCACTTGTGCCAATTTAATCAAAAATCCATGCAGGGGTTTTGAAGGTACAGTCCGGACACGAACTGCGGAATGAGGGAATCCGGACAAACAGACAGATGGGCGGTGCGATTACTAATGCCCCCGTGGGCATAAAAATTGAATTTTAATGAAAATACTAAATAAAACCTGATCTTCAGATTTCACAGGAAAATCCATGAATTCAGAAGAAGCTGTGCAATATACACATTTTTTAGTTCAATTTCATGTCAAAAGGTTCAACTCAACACTGTAGCAACTACATATAAATGAAGAAGATACAGCAGTAATGCACTGAACACGCGAAATGTATTTCACGACCGATCCATAACAACTGTACACATGCACATACCTGAAAATCAAGTCCTCTTTCTTGACAGAATTTTCTGAGATGAGGGATGGCGTGCTTCATCACCCAGTTTCTCTCTGCCTGCATGTCTACAACAAAATATCACATTTCAGACTACACCTTTTGTATACTGCAGTGAAGGAGATGATGTTAGTTGTAAATGGAGGGTTGAATGCAGCACTATTGCAACTACATGTATATATAAACAAAAATCAAGATACAATAATATTTCACTGAGCCCCTGCTCTGGCTGCATTGAATCTGAATCTGTTATGATGTAGGGCCTGTTACGGCATAAACACAATTATTTTGATGTGAAAAAGCAATCACAGACCTGGTATCTGAGTATAGGTTATTTCTTTTTATATTTGAAAAAAAATAAATATCTCAACATAAAATGATGTTTAACACAATTTATTTACATTTAAAGTAGCTATCCTGCCAACAAAAGTACAAAATATGTACCCCCTTTCTAAACCTATTGATGACAAGGTCTAAATATAACTTACATATTTTGAGAATCTTAACTATATCGACACAATATAAACGGCTTCAACCAGCTAGACTAAACCCAAAAACTGGAGCGTCAAATTAAGAGTTACCAACTCATAATTCATTTACACATAGCGCATATTGAATCAGGAGTGTTTTAGGAACCCGTTAATAAATCTGTACTTTTAATCGGCACATATGGAGTGTCAAACGGAGCGTCAAATTATGAGTTAACTCATAATTTATTTTACACATATTCATTTACAACAGTCTATTAAATCATTTTAGAATTTTTTATTATTAGAATTTTGTGTTTCTGGATTTCAAGAACCTCATTACTCACTGTCCAGTAAAACCTCAGTGTGTTCTGAGAATGTAATGAGCTTTAAATTAACTGGTTTCATTGGTCCAATTTTTATCACTGAACCAATCAGAATGCTTCATTCATATTTTCATTTGGTTGCTTCTATCATGACATCACTTTCTGGTATTATAACATCACACCCTGGTATTATGACAACTCATCATGCTATTATGACATCACGTCATGCTAATATATGATGCAACTCAGTGTGTTCTCATAACTGAATGAGCCTTTTAATTGCTGTGAGAAACAGATTAAGAGATTTTGTATCATTCATCGAGTAATGAGTTTCTTGAAATCAAGAATCACAAAATTTTAAAAATAAAATAATTCTAAAATGATTTAATAGACTGTTTTACAGGTAAAACCTATACTTTTAAACGACGCAAATATATTATTATAGGATCTGAACACATGGATAGAGTTTTGATAAACGGTTTTATAGTGTAATTTTGCCGTTATTTGGCGGGTTAGTTTCTTTAATAAATCTGTTTAAAAAAAGTTTGGAAAGTAAAACATTCCACTCTGATAGCTAAACTCTTCATATTTGATACATTTTGTCATCATTTTAAAGAAAATCGTACTTACTATTTAAAGGAACTAACCTGCCAAATAACGGCAAAATTACACTACAAAACCGTTTATCGAAACTATTCAGGTGTTCAGGTTAATATATATGCGCTGTTAAAAAGTATAGATTTTTCACTTTTTTTTATAATACCCGTAAATGAATATGTGTAAAATGAATTATGAGTTAACTCTTAATTTGACGCTCCATTTTGGATGTTTGGCCTGACTGGTTAAAGCCGTTTGTAACGTTGTGTCTGTAAGAGTTTGGATTCTCAAAATATGTAAGTTATACAATGTATATATATATACCTTGACGTCAGTAGGTTTAGAAACGGTGTACGTATGTTGTAAAAGGCTGTTGTTGGCGGGACAGCTACTTTAATTGTGGCCGGTTTTTAACAGAATGTAAAGTGAAGATCAATATGTATATATGTATAAATATTGAAGAGACTGTATAGTTTCTTTTTAATTCAGAATAACTAAGGGGGCAAAGCTATACCATGTTCTAACTTCCAACAAATGTAAGTTAGAGAACTGCAGTTTTGACAGGGTCACTTAGTACTACAAAACCGATAAAGTCTGTCTCAGCTCATTGGTTACTGAAAAACCTTGATGGCTACGTCCATCTCGGTGTTTAAATAAACCATCTCTGACATTGGGTCCAGACTCTATCTATTATGTGTATATAAAATTCGAATACTGTAGAGTAAAAAATGTCTTTGAAACTGAGCTTAATGTAAACATTAAACATATTTTATTTTGCAAAACACAAACGTTAACATTTCTGAAACACCAAAAAAATGGCGAAAACAAGCCAAGTTGCATGTTCATCTTATAAATCTGGTAAAAATGTATAGGGGTTGTCAATATTTATGACTTAAGTTTAGAATTGAGATGTAAATAGTCTCTGAGAAATTAACAGTTTTGGACGAAATATTAGTCATACCAGGAATTTTAATTAAAATACTTGCTGCGCATATCATTAATATTTGTAATAGATTACTTACAGATTACTCACCAGTAAAGGTTGAACTGAGGAATATACCAACAACAGATGACTCTTTCTTCGGCAGACCAGTCAAGCATCCTGTAAACACTCGATCTGCGGAGGTCATCTCATGTCTGCCCGCCATCTTCTTGGTCAAGTTTGTTGGCTCCACTGTCATAAAGGTACCAACAGGAACGAGCACCATAGCATACTTCTTACATCAGAGTGGTGCTGTAATAAATATTAAAATAAAAATCTTGCATAAGACAATCCTTAAAAAAATATCAAAGTTTGTGTATTGTGTAGCGTATCATAATTTTGTATCGTGTAGTATCTTAATTTGTGTATTGTGTAGTATCATCATGTGTGTATTGTGTAGTATCATACCTTTTGCGTGTGTGTAGTATCATAAGTTATACAAAAAAAAGTTGAACATAAATGCGCTTTTACTCAACAAGTATTGTGTATTATCATAATTTGTGTATTGTGTAGTATCTTAATTTGTGTATTGTGTAGTATCAGAAGTTATGCATTGTGTAGTATCATAAGTTGTATATTGTATAGTAGTATCATAAGTTATGTATTGTGTAGTAACAAAAGTTGTGTATTGTGTAGTATCATAAGTTGTGTATTGTGTAGTATCATAAGTCGTGTAATGTGTAGTATCATAAGTCGTGTATTTTGTAGTATCATAAGTTGTGTATTGTGTAGTATCATAAGTCGTGTATTGTGTAGTAGCATAAGCAGTGTATTGTGTAGTATCATAAGTCGTGTATTTTGTAGTATCATAAGTTGTGTAATGTGTAGTATCATGTCGTGTATTGTGTATTAGCATAAGTTGTGTATTGTGTAGTAACATAAGTTGTGCATTGTATAGCGTCATATTTGTGTGTGTGTGTAGTGTCATAACTTGTGCATTGTGTATCATTATAAATACTGAAAGGGTGATCCCTTTGAATCAACAAACACAAACAAGAGAGAAAGTAGCAGACTCTGTTTTATTGAGTCTGTTCATGAGAGGTAATTATAAGATGCAACACCTCTCACGCCTCCTAGCACTGGCTTAAGCGATATTCTACTTTAAAGTAACACAGAATGTGCTTGATGATCACAAAGGACCAGTAAATAATAACACTGCTGATTTGTAGTCGGGGTGACTTTTTACGGCCACCACGTAAGTTGTGTATTGTGTAGTACCATAGGTTGTGTATTGTGTAGTATCATAAGTTGTGTATTGTGTAGTAGCATAAGTTGTGTATTATGTAGTAGCATATGCAGTGTATTGTGTAGTATCATAAGTTGTGTATTGTGTATTAGCATAAGTTGTGTATTGTGTAGTAACATAACTTGTGCATTGTATAGTGTCATATTTGTGTATGTGTGTAGTGTCATACATTGTGTGTGTGTGTAGTATCATAAGTTGTCTATTGTGTATGTAGCATCATAAGTTGTGTATTGGGTATTATCATGTTGTGTATTATGTAGTACCATAACTTGTGCATTGTTTAGTGTCATAATTTGAGTGTGTGTGTAGTATCATAATTTGTGTTTTGTGTAGTATCATAATTTGTGTAGTATCATAAGTCATGTACTGTGTAGTATCATAAGTTATGTATTGTGTAGTATCATAAGTTAAGTATTGTGTAGTATCTTAAGAATAAATTAAAAGACGAACAGGAAAATGCAGCTTTCACTCAACACAGCAAAGTCAAAAGTCATGCATTAAGACAAACATGAATGCAATGTTAATAAAAAACAAAGGCATAATTATGATGTCACAAACACAAAAAGGGTGTTGTAATTTGCTTTTGTTTAGTGTCGTAATTTGTGTAGTGTCATAATTTGCTTTTGTGTGTGTAGTATGATAAGATGTGTAGTGTCATAAGTTGTGTATTATGTAGTATCATAATTTGTGTATTGTGTAGTATCATATGTTGTGTATTGTGTATTATCATAAGTTGTGCATTGTGTAGTTTCATAAGTTGTGCATTGTGTAGTACCATAGGTTGTGTATTGTGTAGTATCACAAGTTGTGTATTGTGTAGTATCATGTTGTGTATTGTGTAGTATCATCAGTTGTGTATGTGTAGTATCATAAGTTGTGTATTGTTTAGTATCTTAAGTTGTGTATTGTGTAGTATCATAAGTTGTGTATTGTGTAGTATCATAAGTTGTGTACTGTGTAGTATCACAAGTTGTGTATTGTGTAGTATCACAAGTTGTGTAGTATCATAAGTTGTGTATTGTGTAGTATCACAAGTTGTGTAGTATCATAAGTTGTGTATTGTGTAGTATCATTAGTTGTGTATTGTGTATTCATAAGTTGTGCATTGTGAAGTATCATACATTGTGTATTGTGTAGTATCATAAGTTGTGTATTGTGTAGTATCATAAGTTGTGCATTGTGAAGTATCATACATTGTGTATTGTGTAGTATCATAAGTTGTGTATTGTGTAGTATCATAAGTTGTGTATTGTGTAGTAGTCAAAGTTGTGTATTGTGTAGTATCTCAATTTGTGTATTGTGTAGTATCACAAATTGTGTATTGTGTAGTATCATAAGTTGTGTATTGTGTAGTATCACAAGTTGTGTATTGTGTAGTATCACAAGTTGTGTATTGTGTAGTATCTCAAGTTGTGTCTTGTGTATTATCATAAGTTGTGTATTGTGTATTAACATAAGTTGTGTATTGTGTATTAACATAAGTTGTGTATTGTGTAATATTATCAGTTGTGTATTGTGTATTATATAAATCGTGAATTGTGTAGTGTCATAACTTGTGCATTGTGTAGTATTATAATTTGTGTATTGTGGAGTGTCATAATTTGTGTACTGCATAATATAATTAATATTATAATGTGTGCATTGTGTAGTGTCATAAGTTTTGTATTTTTGCTTTTTTTTATTTTAAAGTGGTTGATGCACTTTTTTCAAACAATATGTTTTTTTAAAAGGGCTCTGACAACCTTAAAAATAGCCGAAAGAATTATCAAAATGCCATGGAAAATAAATGAGATATGACCTATTGAAAGTTTGCAAAGAACATAAATGGAGGCAGCCATCTTGGAACAATGACGTCATCGCGCCTTTTAACTATATATGGCATACTGACAAAATATACTATAAGGCAAAGAAAATCACTGCAAATTGATTAAAAATAAATATACAGATGTAACATGTATAAACTGTATGCTTATTTTTCATTTCCAGCGATTTTCTTTGCTTTAAAAGACATTTAATCAGTATGCCATATATGGTAAAAATGCCCGATGACGTCATCGTTCAAAGATGGCCGCCTCCATTTGTGTTTCTTTGCAAATGTTCAATAGGTCATACCTCCTTTATTCTTCATGGCATTTTTATAATTGTTTCAGCTTTTTTCAAGTTTTTCAGAGCCCTTTGAAATAAACAGTGTTTGAAAATAGTGCATCAACCCCTTTAATATCATAATTTGTGCATTGTGTAATATCATAATTTTTTCATTTTATTTTAATATCATAACTTGTGTATTGTGGAGTATCACAATTTGTGTTTTGTGTAATACATGTATCATAATGTGTACATTGTGACAAGGTGACAGTGGGATATCCTGGCATTACCAGTTCTCGATAGTCCAAGTGATCGCCGATACAAAATGAACACAAACACGCATATTACCTGTCTCAGTTTTCTTCCAGTGATAATCCAATTCAGCTGCATCAAATCAGCAAAGTTACCAATAAAGTTCACATCTTTTCAATTTCAAAAGTGTGTAAGTCAAAATAAGATTAGTTAAAAAAAAATACTCCTGGTACTCACGGTAGTTTTGAAAACGAAGCTAATGACGTCACAACTCTATTTTTTCCAGTAAGGTGTCTAATACGGAACACAAATATAATTATACTGTCTTTTCATTATTTTTTTGTGTGTGAAAACGAAACTGTTTTCTGTACAGGGTGAATTAAATGTTTGATGGGTCAAAATGATCTCATTCTATAAAAGTATCTCACTCAAATGTATACAGAGGATATTTATTGTTTTGGAGTGAAAAACAGATTTTATTTCATCGAGAAGTGTGAAAACTTTATATTTTCACAAATGCGAAGCATGAGTGAAAATACTGAAGTTTGATCACTTCGAGATGAAATAAAATCTTTTATTCACGACAAAACAACAAATTTTCTTTTTATTTTATGCTAAATATAATCAAAGTATACTGTAGTATGCAGAAAGAAAAAAATAATTTACAATGCCATTGGCTTAGTATGATCAAATTGCTGTTTTTAATTCCCCATAACTTCTAAACTACTTAACCGATTTCAATAATCTACAACTCGTTTTCTTAGTTATTTGCAATCCAATGATATAATTAAATGTTATAGCAACTTTCTGAAAAAATTACCAACTGACATTTTTCACTGTAAATGACAAGTGACCAGTTTTAAAAACTATAGCTCATTTTCTTAGTTACCGGTAGACCATTTACAGTTGAATCATATATAAACAGTTAATTTCTAAACAAATAAAAAAAATAAAAAATTGATATTGCAAAAAAGTAGTTCCGGCAGTGAAAAAATAAAACTCTTATATACCGCTTTTATTTCATTGCTAAAATCCACTATTTCACTGCTTAGCATAAAATAAATATATATATATTAAATGCAAAAATCCAGGCAATACTTACCATTAGCAAAAAGTTATTTTGCCTATAAACCATTAATTATATATGATGGTATACGAAAAAAATGAAGACCTAATCTAGATTCCACTAACTGCCACTAACTATTACTCCACTCCATTAACTAATTTTAGGTGACTTATATGACCCAAATTAAATTCCATAGATTTTTTTCTCAAAGAGTTCTTTAGCAAGCACTCACTGTTCTGTTTTTAGTAACATGATAAACTTTCAGTTGACACACACCGTCTGCAAGTATGACGATTATAACTTTAAACAGAGGTTGACAAATTGACTTAGTGAACAAATGTATGTACGATTGCATAAATAATGACTTAGTATTCTGTTGTTGTTTTAGGTTTTTTTTAGCTCGCCAAATAGCAAATCAACCTTTTGATTGTAAACACCGGCTGATCTTCTGTCAATGCACTTCATATTCTCGGAAAACTATGCAAAATTAAAATTTATATTAACTCGGGATACTTGAAAACCTTGAAAACCTTCAATATGACTAATTTTCTGAATTTTTTCTACAAAACACAACTTGTCAGAACCCTCCCTTCCCCTCCCCTCCCACTACTGGCTACTGGGTATGCTTGCTTTTTTAAAGGGACAATGTCCGTAACTTTTAGCTTATAAAGCACGCACTAATTATGTTCGCAAACGTTACACACCAAACATTATTGAATATTTACTAATTAAAAGCAAGATTGTTGGACGGAATTCAATCGCGGTGTAAAAAAAAAAGAGAAATCACTTCTAGCGTTTGAACGCGCAGCCCAAACTAAAATTACACTCGCGGTAATAATAGTGAGTGTTAGCGTTAAGTAGGTCGACATCGCTCCTGACTGAGCTAACCGGGCTATACATATGAAGCAGTACATTCTAATGCTGAAAACCTAATGCGCTTATGGAAGTCACATGATCGCAGAAAAGGTAAATATGGTGGGTCCCACTTTATTTACATCAATAATAATTATTTTTTTTCAAAAACTCACGAGTGTATTACTACAGGCTTCTTAGGGTCTACCTCATGTTTTCATGTATACATTTCACTGAATAAAAGTTAGAGTGTTATTTGGTTATGCCCAATATCTGCTTACTTACGGACAGTGTCCCTTTAAATGCTAAAGAAACTTTTCAGTTTATTTAGTATTACAATAATAAAGGTGGGAAACCTCACCTGATCAACTGATATCATTATAAAAATATAATATGGCACAGTGTATGTTATTGTTTTGTTTTTTTGTTGTTTTTTGTGGTGGACAAGATTATTGTTTACTGGCTGCTACGTTGCCGAGAACCAGATTCCTAGGTCATAAAACGCTTATTTTCGCAATTTCCATTTGTAAAAAGCGCTTATCAGATTCTGATTTAAGGGACCCAGTGGTTCAAACAACTTCCGGTAAAAGAAATTTGCTTTTTAAAAAAAAATAAAGCATTTCACTCATACTAAGATTGAGACAAACATAGTTCAACTAACAGTATATATCTTTGGTGGTAAGATAGTTTATGTTGTTAATGAGGGAACGAGTGGTAAGCATACGTTGCCTCTTATCCCATGGCAGAGCCAGAGGTCCCAGTTTCGATTCCCGCACAGGATAATATTATTTGCATAGGCCCTAAATTAAAAAATTGTTTGTTTGGAGTTACCCGACTCAGAATTTTTGTGGTGGGTAGGTAGGTAGGTTATTTTTATTGTTTGTTTTTTGCAATGTAGTGCTTCTTTAGGTATACTAAGTACTTAGATAACATAGTCCTCAGAATCTGGCGAAAACAAATCAGATGGCTTCCGATTAAACCCAGGGGGGGCTGCCATTGAGCAGACAATAAATACTAAATGCTTTCTAATAATGTTTTGGTAAATATAATTTGACTTTAATCGAAGATATATTAATATTTATATTCTTTTGTAATGTACTTTCGTATTAATAAATATTAGAAGCATGTAACCTTTGTAGAGGGTTCAACAGAGCACCCTGAACTGATTTAATGTTTGCAGTGTCCTTGCCTAATATCGCGATAATCTCCTTAAATTATCTAAATTGTCTGTATTGTCTTCTGAAAGCCCTTTTATAATTATGCCACATTCAGATTTAACTTCAACAAATAAGTAGCATTTATGCAAAGGCATTTATCATATTAGAAAATATTGGGAAACTGATTAGTAGGTCTAAATAGAATCATCAAAATAGACTATCGAGGGCAAAATAGTAAGTTTACGAACTACACCACATACTAAAAAAAAAAGTGTGTGTCCAACAATTGCCAAATGAATAAGCCTAACTTTTTTTCCATTTGTGTTTTCCAATTCTGAAAAAAGACTGGAAAATGACGAGCTTGTTTGTAGTACTGCCACATGATAAGAGTTGTCGTTTCTCAATGTTAGCGGGTGTTGAAAAATGCCCAAATACACATCGAGTACGTCATGTTTGTGAGATTAAATATAAAACAAATTAAAGACTACTTATTGAACTTTAATGTTCAGAAAGAAACGAAATGAGCGAAAACAATAAAAGTAAAGTCCAAATTAATATATATTACTATACCCTAACAGGGCACGAAAATGACGAGTGCTCATTGATGCAGGACTACATGTAGTAGAAATTCAGATAAATTCTTTAACAATTTATAAATTTAATCATTCAAATATTACGTAGGACGAGTAACTTTAATAGGAACAAATTTTCCTGCGCTGCCTAGAGACATGTACTGTTTAGTATTTTACAATGCTATTTAAAGAAAAACATTTACTTGGGTCTCAGTTTATGTCAGTGTATTAGGCAGAAATTCAAGAACCGGGTGTGCAAATATGACAACAGGGTGTGCAAAACAAGTTGCTAATGCGCGTTAAGCGCCAATTTGCGACAAGTGGGTGTCTCTGGGGTAATTTATTTTCACAGATAAACGTTAAAAAGGTGCATTTTAGATCATCTTTCTTCTATAAATGTATACAAAACATAACACTATTGAGACAGTAAGAGTTTGGAAGTGTTTAACAAAAAACAAAACAAAAATATATTTTTTACCCCACCCACTCCTCCAAAGATTGGCCGCGATTTTTCAATCAAAAATAAGCCTTTGCTATTCGGTCATGTACCATGTTTGCTTTTTAGCTGGATTGCGTAGCAAATCCAGGCTTATAGTTTGACGATTTCCGTTTGTCTGAACGCCCGTCTGTCTGCGTTTTGACATTTTGGTTGAAGCTTGTTTTTTTGTTTGTCATTTTTCAATAACGAATTGTTTGAAAGCTTTAAAACTTGGCACACGTTTATTATCATTACACAGCGTTATGCGACAAGAACCATAACTCTATCTTGTATTTTTCCTCAATTATTCCCCTTTTTGTCTTGCCTTTTCGGAGAAAACATAGGTGTTGCTTTTTTCCAGCAGAGGCTGCGGCGCCAACATTCAATTTTTGCGGTTAGGTCACTTTCTCAAAACCTATGCATTAGACCTTTCAAACTTTACTTATAGTTGTATCTAATTCTTGGGTGGTACACAGCAATGTGACAGCAAATGTGGATGTGACCTTGACCCTCTAAGCAAAGAGTAGATAATAATTTTTATGCTTCCCGAAATTAGCATATAATCAACCACTTTGTCCGTCCGTCCAAGATCAGTACTCAGTACTTGTGTGGATAGGAGAACAATAGAGAACAATAGATGCTATTCATTCCGTTTCTGTTATTTGGCTCAAAATTGTTTTACGTGGCTAGAAGAACAATTTAAGCAGAACAAAGGGGCAGCCACACAAATATACATTTGTGAAAACTTCCGTCCGTCCATCACACTTTTGTCCGGAGCATAACTTCAGAACTTTAAAACTGCAATGAAACTTCACACAATGATAGAGGGCAATGAGAGAAAGTTCAGTGTGCAAGAACCGTTACTTTGTCTTCATTCAAATTAGAGTTATTGTCCTTTGTAATTTTATACTTAGAATTTTTGTCCAGAGCATATCTTCAAAACCACTGATGGGACTGCAATGACATTTTACACATTGATGGAGGACAATGAGAGGAAGTGCAAAGTACATTTCTTCATTCAAATTAGAGTTGTTGCCCTTTGTAATTTTATACTTAGAATTTTAATCCGGAGCATAACTGCAAAATTGCTAATGAGACTGCAATGAAACTTCACACAATGATAGAGGGCAGAGTGCCGTCTGTCTGTAGATGCAACCTTTGTTCGCTCCTCTCACCATGAAGCAAATCTCATAAAACTTCATGTGTGGACTGCTTGTGATGAGAGGATAAACTATTGACCGATAATGAAAATCCTTATCCGCTCCATAACTCCTCTCCCCTTGAAGCAAATCTGATGAAACTTCAAAGCTGAACTGCCTGTGGTGAGATGATGACCCCTATTGATTTTGAGGTCAAAGATCAAGGTCACCGGGACCCGACAATGAAAAACCTTGTCTGCTCCATAACTCCTCTCTCCCATAAGGCAAATCTCATGAAACTTCATAGGTGATCTCCCTGTGATAAAAAGATGACCCCTATTGATTTTGAGGTCAGTAGGTCAAAGATCAAGGTCACCGGGACCTGATAATGAAAAACATTGTCCGCTCCATAACTCCTCTCCCCCTGAAGCTCATGAAACGTCATGGGTGGACTGCCTGTGGTGAGAGGATGACCTCTATTGATCTTGAAGTCATTCGGTCAAAGGTCAAGGTCAGCAGTACCCGAGAATGAAAAAACCTGTGCGCTCCATAACTTCTCTCCCCCTGAAGCAAATATCATGAAACTTCAAAGGTGGACTGCCTGTGGTGAGAGGATAACCCCTATTGATTTTGAGGTAAGTAGGTCAAAGGTCACCGGGACCCGATAATGAAAAACCTTGTCTGCTCCATAAATCCTCTCATCCTGAAGCAAATCTCATGAACCTTCATAAGTGGACTGCCTGTGGTGAGATGATGACTCCTTTTGATTTTGAGGTCAGTAGGTCAAAGGTCAAGGTCACCGGGACCCAACCATGAACATCCTTGTTTGCCCTGTAACTCAACTCCCATTAAAGCAAATCTCATGAAACCTCATGGGAAGATTGCCTGTGATGAGAGGATGACCCATATTGATTTTGAGGTCAAAGGTCAAGGTTACCGGGACCTGACCATGAAAATCCTCATCCGCTCTGTAACTCCTCTCACCCTGAAGCAAATCTTATGAAGTTTAATGGGTAGACTAGACTGCCTGTGATGAAAATATGGCCCCTATCGGTTTTGAGGTCAATAGGTCAAAGATGAAGGCCACCATTGCCTCATCTCAATCTTTACTCAAACGGTAGGGTGTGGAATGTGGGGTTGTGTGGACTGGTAGCGGGTGTGTATTTGTCGCCCATAAAAACGCCAATAAAAGGCAACAGCTCTAGTTCAAATTAGAGTTATTGCCCTTTGTAATTTTATACTTAGAATTTTTGTCCGGAACAGCATAACTTCAAAACTACTGATGGCACTGCATGATGGGACTGCAATGAAACTTCACACAATGATAGAGGGCATTGAGAGGAAATGCAGAGATCTACAACCAATCTTCATTCAAATTAGAATTATTGCCCTTTGTAAGTTTATGCTTGTAATTCTTGTCCGAAGCATTTATAAGTCAAAAACTGCTGATGGAACTGCAAATTGAAAACTGCTGGGTGATACAACTTGTCAAGGCCGTATGATAAGTTGTGGATAGTTGTCATTTTGGGGAGATGATCCACTGGTTCTACCGATTTTCTTGTTACTATCAACTTTTGTGTTTAGGTGACTGTCTCACAAACTGTATGCACTAGACTTTTCAAACTTTGCTTATAGTTGTATCTTGGATAGTACATTGCAGTGTGACAGAGAAAATGTATGTGCGACCTTCACCTTCCAAATAAAGGGCAGATATTAAACTTAATATTTTTATGCCCCGGAAGGGCAGCATATGGTAGTCGCACCGTCCGTCAGTCAGTCCGGCCATACAATTGTTTCCGGTCAATAACTCTGACATTCCTGACGGATTTTCAAATAACATGGCACAAGTGCTCACCACAAAAAGACGATGTGTCACGCGCAAAATCCAGGTCTGTGGCTCCATCGTCAAGGTCAAACTTAGAGGTCAAAGGCCAAAACCACTTCGGGTGCATTTTGTTCACTTACAGTGACATTTCTTGTTTGCATTCAACTTTTGCATTTAGGTCACTGTCTCACAGACTGTATGCGCTAGACCTTATAGTTGTATCTTGGATAAAACATTGCAATGTGACAAAGCAAAGGTATATGTGACCGTCACCTTCCAAATAAAGGACAAATAACTTTATATCTTTTGCATTCAACTTTTGCATTTAGGTCACTTTCTCATGAACTGTATGCATTAGGCCTTTTTAACTTGGTTACAGTTGTATCTTGGTTAGTACATCGTAACAAGACATAGGAAATGTGGTTGTGACCTTCACCCTCCAAGAAAAAGGCAGATAACTAAATAATTTTTACATTCAACTTTTGTGTTTTGGTCACTTTTGAACTGTTTACACTACTCGTCGGGGGCCACTTTCCGTCACTTATGTAAACATAAACTAATTTTTCAGGCAAATCTATGTATCCTGACAATTTGTACTCTATTTTCTATTAGGTTACCTCTTCCTGGAAATTTGATACCAAAGAATTTTGTTTTATATAATTACCGAAGTGGCACGTGAATTTTTTATAAATAGACTGAAACTGAGAAATAATTTTGTTCAGAAGCCCAGTTTCCGTCATGTATTTTATCGAGTGATAGATTCAACTAGATCAAGATACAGTAAACTTTTATGAATTAGAAACTTATTTGCAAGTATATTCAACAATTTCATTGTAAAAATGGTATGTTTGCATTGTTCCATCAGTCACCTCGATCGTTATAACAATGCGCGGTAACGTCAATGTAAAATGGTCAACGACGACAATTTACACTGTAAAGATGGGTAACTCAGTGTAAATCAAAAGATACAGGTTGTACGTGTTGCTTCTCTTTGGTTAAACTATATAATCACGGTAGAGTGATACAAATATGACGTCATTACAGTGTTATTTTTTTTAAATAGTTTATTATGGGGCAGTATGCGCGCACATTCCCAACGCCACATAAGGAACTAAACATATTTTTCGGAGAAATCCCTTTCATTTTATACTGCTTTTTTGTACTTTTTGGTTGTTTTTCCTGTTTCCAGTCTTCAGTTATAAACGTCTGACAATAAGTGACATCGCGTAAGAAATTTGCAGTGTAAAAACATTTTTTTAAATGAGAATGACGGAAACTGGGCTTGGACGGAAACTGGCCTCTAACGAGTAGACCTTTCAAACTTTGGTTATAGTTGTATCTTGGTTTACGTTAGTACATAGCAACTTGACAGGAAATGTAGATGTGAGCTTCGCCCTCCAAGCAAAGGGCAGATACTGTACAGCTCACGCGAGCCCCACACTTTACTCTTTCACGCCACGTGAGGAATTTACAAATCGGTATTTACGCGGAATTTTGATGATAAAACTACTCAGAGTGGGAATCAGCTATGCAAAAATCTCTCAACGTACTTACGCCATGATACTTCGCGTAGACAAACTCAGAGTTCGTCGAGTCGCAACTGCTCAGGTAAAGGGTGCAATTTGCAGTCATTTTAATGCATAATTATTCAATAACATTAAAAAATATAGGATACAGAAAACAATTTTACTTTGGTTTTTGGAAAAGCGGATGTGAGAAAATTTGAATGCCCGGATTATCTATACTGGGTTACGATAGTTATATCGCGGTTCCTATTACCGGCTTCGCGGCGACTGAACCTAAAATTCAATTAGTAATTATTATGATGGAAATTATAGTTATAGTTTTAATTAATCTTTATTTGTAATTTTTTTTTACTATTCTGCTGTTTATTATTAATATATCAGTGTTCGACACTAATGCAAGTCCGCTGGCCGGAGACCACCTGATTTTCAGAATGGACCAGCACTTTCGTAAAGATTGATGGCCCATCGGGCCTTCTATTTTAAATTACAGACATTAAAAATATGCATAATGTGTATCCATCTCATGTAGATCTAGTAGGATTGTACATACAGGAGCATCAAATATTCGCAGGATTTTCTTTGTGTAACAGGTTTTCACGTTCTTTAAAAGTCTGTAAATTTCTCAAAAACGTCTGCCACCAAAATAACAAAAGACAAAGCTGAAAAACTTTAAACATAAAGCGTCTACGCCACCATGCTAAGGATCTAGCAGCACTACAAAACAATTATAAGGTATGTAAATTATGTAATATAATGTAAACATTGATTTATTTTATTGTAATGTTTCAGTAAGGCCAGATAGAAAAATACCTGTGTTTCTGGTTACTTGGTTGAAAAAATTAGGGTAGGTAGGTAGGTATTTTTTTTCTTTTCTCTTTTTTCTTTTTTCTTTCATGGATGTCAAAACTAATCGGATTCTTTTTTAATATATATAGTATTTTAAGGGGCTTAATTAAGTTTTAATTCAAGAATACTTAAAACATGTTCGTTTTCAACAAATAACACGGAAATCTTTAATTTTTTTTTTATTTTTTTTTTTATGATAAAAAACTGTAGGGTCGGCGCCAAAAAATAGGGACAGTCGGGTAACCAGAAACACAGGTATTTTTCTACCCGGTCTAAGTATAACTGTACATGAGAAGGACCACCTTAGTATCAGTCAGAAGGACCACCAGTTTTCAAAGGCAGGAAGTCCTGCAGGCCTCCTAAATTAGTGTCGAACACTGTATATCGATGGGTTCGTTAGTCGGAAATAACCAGAAAAAATTGTAAAGAAGTCTAGGTCATAAACCTGTTATTAGTGCCGCCTTATTAAAAGGTACATATATGGCCAAGGAATGTTGGTTGAAGAACTGTGACTTTTGGACAACAGAAATGAAAAAAAACTTGTTATTAAATGCATTAAAGGTTTGAATACGTATTTGTTTTGAAATTTATTCATTGTATTTATCAGTTGTGTCAACTTTGCACAGAAAAAGCTCGGTTTGTACTTTGGTTGAAGTACTTTTGTACAAGTTGAAAATTCAGATTTTTTTATTCCCAAAAATAAATCACCGTGTGCACTCATGGTTCATTCTATGCGGAGTAACTCAGAGTGTTTGATCACTCCGAGTGACTCGACATTGGCATACTTTTGCGATGTGGATTCGTTGAGCCCAAACACTGACTTAGCGTAAATCGGCGCAGCACTCATACGACCAAACTCTGCGAATCGAGTAAAGTGTGGGGTTCGTGTGAGCTGTGCTATAACTTAATAATTGTTACATTCAACTTTTGCGTTTAGGTTACTTCTCATGAAGTGGATGATCTAAACCTTCAAACTTTTCTTACAGCTGTATCTTGGTTAGTACGTTGCAATGTGACATAGACAATGTGGATGTGATCTTTACCCTCCAAGCAAAGGGCAAATAACTTTCTATTAAATAATAATTATTTTTTACATTTACTTCGCTTTCTCATGAATTATAATTATGCCTAGATGTTTTAACCTTAGATTATAGGTCAATCTTTGGAAAACAGAAACTTCTATTGTGACATAGTTGGGTCTTTGGTAGTGCATCTTTTTAATCCATGTCCTGGACCTACCTTTTTTGCAGGAGGAGTTTTTTAGCTCTACTGGCCAAGGGCCAGCAGAGCTTATGGGATGGCGAGTTGTTCGTCCGTCCGTCGATAACTTTTGTCTTGTGAACACTCTAGGGCCTTCATTTTTCATCCGATCTTTACCAAACTCTAACAGGTTGTTAATATCAATGAAAGCTTGGACACATTCGAAAACCAGCCAGATCGCAATAATTTCACCAGAGTTATGGCCCTTGGTTTGCTGAAAAATGCCATATTAAGCCTTGTGAACACTCTAGCACCTTCATTTATTATTTGATCTTTACCAAAGTTGCACAGATTGTTAATATCAATGAAAGCTTGGATAAGTTCGAAAACCAGCTAGATCGGACCATTAACAGCGGAGTAATTACCCTTGATTTAGTTAAAAAAGCTATATTTTGCCTCGTTAAGACTTTATTTTTATCCGATCTTTACCAAGCTTTATCAGATTGTTAATATCAATGGAAGCTCGGACAAGTTCAAAAACCAGCCAGATCGGAATAATTTCACCGGAGTTATGGCCCTTGTTTTGCTGAAAAATGCCATATTAAGCCTTGTGAACACTCTAGCACCTTCATTTA
This sequence comes from Cyrtodaria siliqua, assembly GCA_037043455.1. Classification (NCBI taxonomy): domain Eukaryota; kingdom Metazoa; phylum Mollusca; class Bivalvia; order Adapedonta; family Hiatellidae; genus Cyrtodaria; species Cyrtodaria siliqua. The sequence continues at coordinate 74,497 of JAWPHD010008205.1, forward strand.
TTATTTGATCTAAACTTGCACAGATTGTTAATATCAATGAAAGCTCGGATAAGTTCCAAAACCAGCTAGTTCGGACCATTAACAGCGGAGTTATTGCCCTTGATTTAGTTAAAAATGCTATATTTTGCCTCGTTAAGACTTTTTATCTTATCCGATCTTTACCAAACTTGATCAGATTGTTAATGTCAATAAAGCTCGGTCAAGTTCGAAAACCAGAGAAATCGGACCAGTAACAGCGGAATTATGGCCCTTGATTTTGCCTCGTTAATACGGTAGGGCCTTCATTTTCATCTGATCTTTACCAAACTTTACTTGATTCTTTAGTTATGGCCCTTGATTTAGTTGACAAGATTTATTTTGCTCAAAACTTTCAAAAAAACGTAAATGGCAGTCTCTCGCTTCATTGATGTTATAAGAGCCATGTTAGCCAGTAGAGCATCCACAGGCCCTCTTGGGCCTCTTGTTTTAATCTTTTTTTATACAATGTCATGTTGTTTTTAAACGAATAGACTTAAATGTCAAATATCAGCAAAATGTAAACTCCCTTGTTTTAGACATTAAAACAAATTTTCATTTAAACATTACCTCTTTTTAGCTCTACTGGCCAAAGGCCAGCAGAGCTTATGGGATGGCGAGTTGTCCGTCGTCCGTCCGCCGTCCGTCGTTAACTTTTGTCTTGTGACAACTCTAGGGCCTTCATTTTTCATCCGATCTTTACCACACTTTAACAGGTTGTTAATATCAATGAAAGCTCGGACAAGTTCGAAAACCAGCCAGATCGGAATAATTTCACTGGAGTTATGGCCCTTGTTTTTCTGAAAAATGCCATGTTAAGCCTTGTGAACACTCTAGCACCTTCGTTTATTATTTGATCTTTACCAAACTTGCACAGATTGTTAATATCAATGAAAGCTCGGACAAGTTCGAAAATCAGCCATATCGGATCAGTAACACCGGAGTTATGACCCTTGTTTTTTCTGAAAATTGCTATTTTCTGTCTTGTGAACGCTCTAGCACCTTCATTTATTATTTGATCGTTACCAAACTTGCACAGATTGTTAATACTAATTATAGCTTGGACAAGTTCGAAAATCAGCTGAATTGGGTCAGTAACACTAAAGAGTTATGGCCCTTGTTGTTTCTGAAAAATGCCATTTTCTGCCTTGTGAATTCTCTAGCACCTTCATTTATTATTTGATCTTTACCAAACTTGCACAGATTGTTAATATCAATGAAAGCTCGAACAAGTTTGAAAACCAGCTACATCGGATCAGTAACACCGGAGTTATGGCCCTTGTTTTTTCTGGAAAATGCTATTTTCTGCCTTGTGAACACTCTAGGGCCTTCAATATTAATCGGATCTTTACTTAACTTTGCCAGTGTCTTTATATCAATGAAAGCTCAAACAAGTTCAAAAACCGGCAAGATCGAAATAATTTAATTGGAGTTATGGCCCTTGATTTGCTGAAAAATGCCATATTTAGCCTTGTGAACACTCTAGCACCTTCATTTATTATTTGATCTCTACCAAACTTGCACAGATTGTCAATATCAATAAAAGCTCGGACAAGTCAGAAAACCAGCTAGATCGGACTATTAACAGCGGAGTTATTGCCCTTGATTTAGTTAAAAATGCTATATTTTGCCTCGTTAAGACGATAGGGGCTTCATTGTTCATCCGATCTTTACCAAACTTTATCAGATTGTTAATATCAATGAAAGCTCGGACAAGTTCGAAAACCAGCCAGATTGGACCAGTATCGGCGGAGTTATGGCCCTTGATTTAGTTAAACATGCTAAATTTTGCCTCGTTAAGACAATAGGGCCTTCATCTTTCACTCGATCTTTACCAAACTTTACCAGATTGTTACTATCAATGAAAGCTCGGACATGTCGAAAACCAGCCAGATTGGACCATTTACACCGGAGTTATGGCCCTTGATTTTATTTTCTGAAATATGCTATATTTTAGCCTCATTAAGAAGAAAGGGCCTTCATTTGGCCAAATTTCATTGACATTTTTCAGGGATGATCAGTACCAAGCCTAGTTGTACATATCGTCACTGTGTTCCAGTTGAATGATTTTGGCGGAGTTATGTCCCTTTAAAGGTTTTAATACACAAACTTTGTCCTGACTAGTTTTCCTGAACCCCTGGCCGGATTTAAACAAAACTTTTTAGGGATGATCAGTTCCGGGTCTAGTTGTGCAAATCTTTGCCGTGTTCCGGTTGAATGATTTTTGGCAGAGTTATGGCCCTTTAAAGGTTTTAATATACAAACTTTGTCTGGACTATTCTCCTGAACGTCTCCCCACATTTCAACGAAACTTTACAGGGATGATCAGCACCAAGCTTAGTTGTGCATATCATCGTTGCATTCCGGTTAACAGATTTTCGGTGGAGTTATGGCCCTTTAAAGGTTTTTGATACACAAACATTTTCCGGGCTAGTTTTCCTGAACCCCTGGCTGGATTTTAACGAAACTTGACAAGGATGATCAGTATCAAGCCTAGTTGTGGATATCGTCGCCATATTCGGGTTGAATGATTTTTGTCAGAGTTATGGCCCTTTAAAGGTTTTAATAGAGAAACGTCCAGATAAGTCTGTTCTAAACTCTGGTGGATTTCAACGAAGCTTGATGGGGATGATCAGTACCAAGCCTAGTTGCACCTATCATTGCCGTGTTCTGGTTGAATGAATTTTGGCAGAGTTATGGCCCCTTAAAAGTTTTAATACACTAACTTTGTACAGACTAGTTCTCCTGAACCTCTGACTGGATTTCTTGTCAGGGACAATCAGTACCAAGCTTAGTTGCCTATATCATCACCATGTTCTGGTTGAACGATATTTGAAAGAGTTATGACCCCTTGTGCATAAACTTTATCTTTAGCCAGTAGAGCGTCCACAGGCCCTCTTGGGCCTCTTGTTTCTAAGTCCCATTCCAGTTAAGCAAGACGTGTGAATTCGCGGATTTCTTGTTACTTAGATTTTTCAGTTAAAATGTTGAATTCACAATCCGTCATTCGCTTCACTTTGGTGCTTCACTTGTTCAATGACCATTTAGCGTTGGGAAATAGGTCCTTAAATAAAATAAAGCACCAGCAAACACATTACGATCATCATGAAATGTTTCAAAATCTATTAGAAAATACAAACTTGCATCTTCCAATTCTTTCACATGTCATAAACTCTACCTGAGCAGGCTAGTTTACAACAAGGATGTAAGATAATTCATGTATCATGCTGGTTGTATTCGATTGATCAAAGCATAACGATTTCGCAGTAGGGCGCATTAAAATGTGCGTAGTCAGTGTGTTGCAAGGTAGTTAGTCATATGATTAAAATCTAATATTTTCTCGGATTTTGAATCAGTTTGGCAATATTTTTTACTTTGCTGTACAGTTAGTATGGTAAAGGTAGGGCATGGTTCCCAGATTCCTATGATTCTTCCCTCTTTTTCTGGGGTGGCTCTAAATAACTTTAAATAATGCATTGATGAGTCGTTAAATAAACGTTTTATAGAATGAAATCAAATGCTTACAGAGTTTCTTTCCTCTCAAATATCAACCATAATTATATATGAGCCGAAATACGCGAAAACGACCCTTCAGACAAAATGTTGACATTTTATGTTTTTTTTAATGTTTATGAAACACTGCGATCTTTTCTTTAAAAATCTCTTTACTTTATGTTGACATCTTAATTAAAAATGATGTTACCTCAATTTGAAAATTAAAAGATTGTACTCACCATTAATTTTGATGTTGATGTTGGCGTCATTGATTAAATAACAACAAAAAACATTCACAATTACCATTTTCTATAGCATCAACTATTTATATTAAGAAAACATATTCCCTATGATATAATAATTAGGTAAAACATTGAAGTGACGAGCAATTTACTGATTACCGGCCGACGTCATAAATTGTTACTTTATGATGTTGTCGTCTAAACGTCCGAAGGGACGTTTTCGTGTGTTGCGGCTCATACTTTAAAAAACGACCCAGATCTAAACATCGTCCTTAAATTATTTTGAGGAAAATTTCAAAGCTTATATAGTCCGCTGTTTTCTGGTATACCATTAAATATCTGGGTAATATAAAAGAATTAAACTTTGGTATAACTTATTCCAGTTTTTTTGCAGTTTGCATCATTTTGTGCTTGAAATTGCAAAATGAATCATCGAGATTATTCTGGTCAGTACACACGATCTCCTCATAGTCGTCAACGCCATCACCAACAACAACATATCCCAACTGTTGTGAACTTGAGAGCTCAAAATCCACACTACAGTGACCCAGGAGACCAAGATTCTAGACAGTTTGCCAACCGCAGACAGTATCAATTTGTTCAGGATGAACCAGACCCTGATAGAGAAAAGGTTGACTTTCAACCGCAAAGTTCATGGCATAACCCTGAAAGGCAAAGACATTTTGATGACCACTTCAAAAGGCAAAGAGATTCTGATGAGCACGTCGAAAGGCCAAGAGATTCTGATGAGCACTTCGAAAGGCAGAGAGATTTCGATGAGAACTTCGGAAGGCCGAGAGATTTCGATGAGCACGTCGAAAGGCCGAGAGATTCTGATGAGCACTTCGAAAGGCAGAGAGATTTCGATGAGAACTTCGAAAGGCAGAGAGATTTCGATGAGCACTTCGAAAGGCAGAGAGATTTCGATGAGCACTTCGACAGGCCAAGAGATTCTGATGAGCACTTCAAAAGGCAGAGAGATTTCGATGAGCCCTTCGAAAGGCCGAGAGATTTCGATGAGCACTTCGAAAGGCAAAGAGATTTCGATGAGCACTTCGAAAGGCAGAGAGATTTTGATGATCGTAATAAAGGTTTTGCTAAACATAGAGATAATGAAGGAGAATACAGTGTTAGTTTTCATCCTCACAAAATTGAGAGAATTGGTTCATTTAGAAGTACAGAGGAATACAGTCCTCACACTAGATATGATCATTCCACCTTCTTTAACCGTGGAAGTAACTTGATAACATGTGGTCAAAATTCAGCAAGGTCAATTGGAAGCCCCAATAGATCATTTGAAAGAAGAATGAGATCGCCTCAAGGTCAGACAACTAGAAATAAAAGGAGTCCTCTAAAAGGTAGTCCTAGCAAATGCCTCGAAACAAGAGTAAGGTTACCACAAAAGCAAAATATGAGAGGAAGTCCACATATTCCACTGAGAAAATCACAGAGCCCTGGAAAGAAAATTGGTGTAGTAATAAAAAGAAGAAATCCACAAGTTGCACCAAAAAAGTCAAAGACTCCTGTAAGTAATAGTGATCTATTGACAAGTGTCACTATTGATATACCCGAAGAACAGGATTATTATGGAGCTGTAACAGGTATTAGTTCAGACAAGTTAAGGGATCCTGTATTAAAATTGGAAGTATCTGTACATGTGGACTCAGTTCCGGAGGATATTGAAGACAGAGTCCCGGAAGTTATTGAAGAAAAAGACCCGAAGCTGTTTGAAGAAAAAGTTCCGAAGGTTATTGAAGAAAAAGTTGCAGAGGATTTTGAAGAAAATGTCCCGGAGGTTATTCAAGAAAAAGTCAGAGATAATGCAGAAATTCCGTATGTTAAAAGGGACATTGATACTATGAGCCTAAAGATTAATAATAAAACTGAAATTGTTTCTTCTATCGAAAATATTTCTAAAAACACCCAGAATAATGCAGCCAAAATTAGACCACAGATATCAGAGGAAAAAACAAGTTGTCTAGAAGAAAAAACTGCTGTTCCTAGAGAACTAGAAGAGGATCAAGATATAAAAGATATTACAAAAGACATGGAGAAAATAAGTACTCAAAGTACCGCAAACAGGTCAGTTAGCCCTGAAATGAAAGCTGAAGTAATTTCCACAATAATAGAACAAAATCAAGAAGCAGAATATGTTACTAAAGACACGGAAAGAACTTGCACTCAAATTTCATCAAGTACTGGGATCCATGGAACCAAAAGCGAAATGAAGTCAAAAGCCATGCAAGAATATTTAAAACCCCAAAATGTTTCCACGAATATAGATACAATCAGCCAAAGTTTCTCTCAAAAGAAAACGGTGGTGCCTACAGTCACAGAGGATAATCTAGCATTACCAAATGTTCGTAGAAAATTATCCCAGCCAAAAGTAGACAGAGGCAAATTAAAAATAGCCTTTAATTATACCACTGGTGCTTTTGAAGCAGTGTATTTTGATGATGCATGTAAAGAAAATACATGTTCAGACTTTAAATCACGTGAAACTGTAGCTTCAAAACAAGAAATACAGCAGGATAGTGATAAAATCAAAGCAGGAAAAGGGGATGATAGCCCTGTAGACGATTTATTTAATGATGAATCTATAAATAAGCAAATTGAGGAAAGTGAACGTTCAATTGTAAACATGCAAGATACTTTTAAAAAACTTAAACTGCCCGATGATGAACCAGAAAATCAAAATGTGGCCTTGGATGCAGATATTCAAAATGTGGATGAGGATAAAATAGAAGATAAAGTTAAGAAGGCGCATGAAGAGGATACAAGTAGCATTGTTACAATTGAAGAGATGCAAGACTGTAACAAAGAAATGATTATAGATAATCAAACTAGTATAGCAGTTGATAAAAAAGAGACAAATGTCAATGTAAAGACACATAATGTTGAAGAAGCAAAAGTGGAAGGCGATAATGCTGAGACAATTGGAGATATTCAGTTTAAACCAACACCTGAACAATTAACAAATAATCTAACTAAAATTGAACTAACTGATGCAGTATCATATATTGCAGAAGACTTCTGTAATGATGAGAAAGGTACAATGCAAAAGACTGAAATAGGTTTTGAGGAAGGTGTTTGTGCATTATCTGTTGTTTATGACAGTATTTCAGAAAACAATACAGGTGTTCGTCTTGCACAGGACAACTATGACCAGACAAGGTCAGATGGACATGACAGTGATACAGACTTACGAAAAGAAGGTACTTCTCTTGAATGTCTAGAAGTTCTGGAACGTTTATTTGTTACTGACTCTTTTCCTTAAAAAACAGATGGTCACTATATAGTAGTTGGACTCCACCTTTAAGCATTATAACAGTTAACTGATATTTTCATCTCTTCTGCTTTATTTAAAGGTGCATGGTCTGTAAGTTTCAGTAACAGCAAATTTTTGTAAAGTAGCAATTAAACCTGAGTTGCTTTGAGAGTCAAATCAGTTGTTTTTAACTTAAGCCTGTTTTGAATTTTTAAATTCCAACTGATTTTTTCTTTTTAAATGGATGTTCAAATAGTAGTATGATTGTGGAACTTGGAACTGCATTGCTTGTATCATTCTTTACATTATCTCTTCAATTCATTATGTACCTTAAATGATCACTGTTTGAAAAAGGAATGTGTTAGTGAATTTTTGAAGAAAAAATAAATTCTCTTAGCTCCGCCCACTTCATTTGCATATTAAAATAGCTATCCCGCCAACAATAGCCAAATTTTACAACATATGTACACCGTTTCTTACCCTACCGATGACAAGATATATATATATATAATTTACCTATTTTGAGACTCCAAACCCTATAGACACAATATAAACCGCTTTAACCAGCCATCAAGCCAAACTCCAAAACTGGAGCGTCAAATTTAGTTATCAACTCATAAATCATTTTACGCATATTCAATCATATTTATTTTAAAAATTGTTGAATAACCTATACTTCTAACTGGCACATATACATCATTATATGACCTGAATACCTGGTTAGAGTTTTGATAAACGGATTTTGTAGTGTAATTTTGCCTTTAATTGGCAGCTTAGTTTCTTTAACATTCTTCAAAGTAAAATATAATTACTAAAAGACATGATATGATGTCCATTAAGAAGTTTTTCAAAATATTTCAAATCTGAGAATACAGGTAGTTGAATTAATAGTTTTTATCTCACCTTTAAGAAGAAAATTATTCCATGAATTTACAGACCTGATGCCTTTAATCGGAGACATAATAACTGTTATTACATACCTGCTGTAATCCACACTAATGTCATCATCCAATCAGATTCCTGCCTTTATCCAATCAGACTGTATCCTGACATTATCCAATCAGAATGTATCTGCTATTATCCAATCAGAATGCATCTTACCTTTATCCACTCAGAACCTGTGCAGAACTGACAGTTGTAGTGATTTTCAAATACATGTGTTAAATTGCTACATGTATAGTGCAATATAAATAAAGTCTTGATATCTGCATAGTTTCTTTTATTATATAATTATGTGTTGGTAATTGGCTAGATATTGCTTGAACTTATTCTATCAAGGTACATGTACTCCTGACATCATGTACTCCTGACATTTTATCTTTTACCTCTGTTTTTTAGATGTCAAACTTGACAGAATGAAGGGTTTGTATACAAGAGTTGTGGTGCAAATTAACAAGTTGTTAAAGCGTTGTTTCTAACATCTGCAGTCAGTTATAATTTATATTGACTAGTTTAAGTTATCAGAACAGCCTAATTAACAGAATTTTAGTTCATTTGAAGGGACACACAGCCATCTTGATTTGTTTTAAAACTTGCAGTGTCACATTATTGTTTCTACATAACTTGCATTTATTCAATCATTAAGTAATATATAGAGTATGGTTTCATTGAGTATTGTACAATATTAATTATAAGAATAATATGGAGCTATATTGAATTGAATTCAATGTTGTTTAACGGCTCATCAACACAGTATAGGTTATTTAGAGCTGCCCCAGAGAGAGGGGAAGGATACCTAGGATTCTGGAACCTGCCCTACTCTTGTTATCGAATAGATTCCTATGGTTCTTTAACGTGCTCGGAGGATAGACCGATACACGGGACCGCCCGGTTTACGTCCCCATCCGACGGACGGGGCTAAGGGAAGGTGTCTTGCCCAAGAACACACCGACGGAACTCAGTGGCACCATGGAGGATTGAACCCGGGGCCTCCGGTTACAAGGAGCTATATTGTTTTTGTGTATAACTAACTGTTTATTAAATTGCACCAATAATATATATTTAAACATATGGTAGAATAATGAAGAAAAAAAGAAAACTCACAGTTTTATTCAATGATAATCAATAATTTACTTTTCAATAATCTTTTAACCTGATGTTAAAGGGAATCCCAGCAATCTTGATTCATAAAACGCTGGCAAAAGGCATCACGCTAGTTTCTCTATCCAATTTGAATATTTGCAAAACATATTTAAATAACAATAATTTTTTATAGCAAGTTCAAAAGATATTGTGGCATGTTAATTTATGAATTAATGCATGGCACCTTCATTATTATTCGGATCATTACCAAACTTTGCCGGGGTCTTTATATCAATGAAAGCTCAGAGAAGTTCGAAAACCAAATCGGATTAGTTTCACCGGAGTTATGGCTCTTGATTGGAATGCATCTGTCATTTTGTCATTTTGTAATCCTTGAAATGGTTTGTGTGTGTGGGGGGTGGGGGTGTGTAATATGGTGTAGAGACGAATACTGTATACCCCTAATAAGAGCATCCCACCCCCTCCACCTCCCACCTTCAAAATTCAGTACATTTTCGATCTCTTTTCTTCGTTTTTACATTTTATAAGAGAGCGACCCCTTTGCATTTTGCATAGCACCCAGGCGCGACTACTAACGGAAATATGGTACCTTACAACTGCACAAGAGCACTCAATAGAATAAATAGTTCAAGATTGCCAGAAATCCTTGTAAATTATTATGAGAACTTAACTGTAAATAAATAAATATTAATGGGAAGCTTAACACTTCAATAATGTTGTTGAAAAAAATCAAAGGATATTTAATATTAGCCTTACTACCAACTGACAGTTCTGATGTATCCATCTCATTTATCTTTTTGGCACATTATCTAGAAGCAAATGAAACTGATTATACATGTATTGTTCAGTACCTGAAGGGTTGTATTCACACCACAATGCACCATCAGGGTTGTATTCACGCCACAATGCACCATCAGGGTTGTTTTCATGACACAATGCACCATCAGGGTTGTATTCACGACACAATGCACCACCAGGGTTGTATTCACGATACAATGCACCACCGGGGTTGTATTCACGCCACAATGCACCATCAGGGTTGTATTCATAACACAATGCACCATCAGGGTTGTATTCATGACACAATGCACCACCAGGGTTGTATTCATGACACAATGCACCACCGGGGTTGTATTCTCAACACAATGCACCATCGGGGTTGTATTCACGACACAATGCACAATCGGGGTTGTATTCACGACACAATGCACCATCCGGGTTGTATCCACGACACAATGCACCATCCGGGTTGTATTCACGACACAATGCACCATCGGGGTTGTATTCACGACACAATGCACCATCGGGGTTGTATTCATGACACAATGCACCATTGTATTCACGACACAATGCACCATCAGGGTTGTATTCACAACGCAATGCACCATCAGGGTTGTATTCACGACGCAATGCACCATCAAGGTTGTATTCACGACGCAATGCGCCATCAGGGTTGTATTCACGACGCAATGCGCCATCAGGGTTGTATTCACGACGCAATGCGCCATCAGGGTTGTATTCACGACGCAATGCGCCATCAGGGTTGTATTCACGACGCAATGCATTCACGACACAATTCGCCATCAGGGTTGTATTCACGACACAATGCACCATCGGGGTTGTATCCACGACACAATGCACCATCAGGGTTGTATTCACGACACAATGCACCATCGGGGTTGTATTCACGACACAATGCACCATCAGGCTTGTATTCATGACACAGTGCACCATCAGGGTTGTATTCATGACACAATGCACCATCAGGGTTATATTCACGACACAATGCACCATCAGGGTTGTATTCATGACAAAGTGCAAAGAATTCATGACACAAAATGCAAAAAATATGTACACTATGAAGAATACTTGTTGAATAATTGTTTTTTAAACGTGCTAATCCAATTTGTTTAAATTAAAGGCTTGGAAATTCCACTCATCTGCTTTATTGACGGATATATTTAGTTTTTGGGCTGGTGGCCTATCCTGCATTTAATTTGAGTATTTTCACATCATATAAAATATTTTTATTTTGTTAAAAATGATACCCATAGAAAAGTTAAAGCTTTTTTTAACCAAGTTGCCTATGTATAGGTTACAACACAGGAAACTTACATTTTTGTATTTTACCACTTTGCTTAATTAATATCATAGAAATCATCGAATTCTTGTTTAACCACTTTGCTTATTTTATGGATATCACAAAAATTATCAGTTTTACCACTTTGTTTATTTTATGGATATCACAGAAATCATCAAATCTTCATTTAACCACTTTGCTTATTTTTCGGATATCACAGAAATTATCAAATTTTTGTTCAACCACTTTGTTTATTTTATGGATAGCACAGAAATCATCAAATTCTTGTTTAACCATTTTGCTTATTTTATGGATAGCACAGAAATTATTACATTTTGTTTTAGCACTTTGTTTATTTTATGGATAGCACAGAAATCATCAAATCCTCATTTAACCACCTTGTTTATTTTATGTGTATCACAGAAATCATCAAATCTTCATTTATCCACCTTGCTTATTTTCCCCCGTTTGGTCACGGGGCAAAGAATAGGACCACTGCAGATTCTTTGGAGGGGTAGGCAGAGGGGTAGAATCACCCCACATTCATGTTCATTTTATCATTTTTTGTTCATGTTCATTAAAGGTCTTCACCATGATCCCTGCATTGTTTCAGGTGCTATCTCGCTCGCATCAAAAGAGCAGTGGGAGAAAAACAATAAACGTGGCTCCAGCGTAAATGGAGTTTCTACGATATTATTTGCATTAACTCTGCAGTTCAGGGTGAGAAGGTTCTAGGCCCATTTTCCATATTTTATCTCGATGTACATGGAAGATGAGCCTGGCATGTTCATGCCTGTTAGGCGCCTGATGTAACCTTTTCATGTGTTAGTGCGCCTTAAAACCCATTTCAATTCAATTCATTTTTCCACCTTGCTTATTTTATGTGTATCACAGAAATCCTCAAATCTTCATTTATCCACCTTGCTTATTTTATGTGTATCACAGAAATCATCAAATCTTCATTTAACCATTATACATGTTTATGGGTATCATAGAATTCATCAAATTCTTGTTTAACGACATTGCTCAGTGTCACAGTCATCATCAGATCCTCATTTAAACACTATGCTTATGTTATGGATATCACAGAAATCATCAAATCCTCGTTAAACTACTTCGTTTAGAATGAAAATCACAGAAATATTCAAATCCTCATAACACCCCTTTACTTATTATGGATTTCACAGAAAACATCAAATCCTCATTACCCCACTTTGCTTATTATGGATTTCACAGAAAACATCAAATCCTCATTACCCCACTTTGCTTATTATGGATTTCACAGAAAACATCAAATCCTCATTACACCGGATTTCACAGAAAACATCAAATCCTCATTACACCCCTTTGCTTATTATGGATTTCACAGAAAACATCAAATCCTCATTACCCCACTTTGCTTATTATGGATTTCACAGAAAACATCAAATCCTCATTACCCCACTTTGCTTATTATGGATTTCACAGAAAACATCAAATCCTCATTACACCCCTTTGCTTATTATGGATTTCACAGAAAACATCAAATCCTCATTACACCCCTTTACTTATTATGGATTTCACAGTAAACATCAAATCCTCATAACACCCCTTTACTTATTATGGATTTCACAGAAAACATCAAAACCTCATTACACCCCTTTACTTATTATGGATTTCACAGAAAACATCAAATCCTCATAACATCCCTTTACTTATTATGGATTTCACAGAAAACATCAAATCCTCATTACACCCCTTTACTTATTATGGATTTCACAGAAAACATCAAATCCTCATAACACCCCTTTACTTATTATGGATTTCACAGAAAACATCAAATCCTCATTACACCCCTTTACTTATTATGGATTTCACAGAAAACATCAAATCCTCATTAACTTTGCTTATTATGGATTTCACAGAAAACATCAAATCCTCATTACACCTCTTTACTTATTATGGATTTCACAGAAAACATCAAATCCTCATTAACTTTGCTTATTATGGATTTCACAGAAAACATCAAATCCTCATTACACCTCTTTACTTATTATGGATTTCACAGAAAACATCAAATCCTCATTACACCTCTTTGCTTATTATGGATTTCACAGAAAACATCAAATCCTCATTATACCTCTTTACTTATTATGGATTTCACAGAAAACATCAAATCCTCATTAACTTTGCTTATTATGGATTTCACAGAAAACATCAAATCCTCATTACACCTCTTTGCTTATTTTATTGCAGAAATCTTCAAATCCTCTTTTAACCACTTTGCTTATTTAGGAAATCATAATCCTTGCTGTAGTAAATGTCTAACCATATGTTTTTCTTAACAGATCTAGAAATGTACACATACGACGGCTGTTCAAATAATACATGGACTTTTTCGATATCGCACTCATTTATTGACGTAAACCTTCAAAAAGATTCATACATGTTGTAATCCATCTCATAAGAAATCAAATGATTGAAATAAAAAATCTATACCGTGTCTAGTTATGTTACAATGAATGATATAATATGGCGAGAAACTCATCTACAGAGCAGTCCAAAATGTGACATCTGTATTTCATAACTGGATTTCGGGAATTGCTAAATAAAAGCAAAATAGTCGGCAAAAATAAACAAAACTAAAGTAGCATTGTCATTGTATTGCAAAATTACAAATATGAAATTTTATAAATATTGAACAAGGAGAACTATGATAAATATAAATATTAAAGTAGACGAACACTTCCTTGCTTTTAAGTTGAAATTGACAACGTCAGAAAAAACTCACGGAGCACTAAAATGTTAATAAAATTTTAAAGAATAGGACCTTTTAATAAAACAAAATGTTTAATACAAACTTAAATACAAAAACATAATTTTTTTAAACCTTACATATTTTCTTCAAAATATAAATGTTAATAAATTAAGAATACTGATATATTTTCAATAAAAATGTCTTTTGGAATGACTATGCTATTTGTTTTCTAAATATTTATACTAATCTCGATCAAATTCATATGATCTCTTTCTGAAGCTATGATATACTTATAAAACATGATTATTCAACAAAGCTGTAAAATATTTATTTAATGCAAAACATGAATAATACAATAATCTAATTAAATAATAATTACGTTTGCTATTTCTAGCATGTTTCATCATTTATAACGTTAGGTTGTTTTCAGTTTTCACGGCGAAGCCATAGCTCACAAATGCCGTGCTCCGTGGCAGCTACATTGGGGTTATAAAAACTCGTATTTCTTGAAATCTGTTTCAAATAATTTTATAATATTTACTGATATGAAAGTGAAAATGTAAACCTTTATTGCTATATAATTCAGTTTACTTGATTTATAAAAGTGTAATAAATATTAAAAATGTCCACGTAATATTTGAACGGCCCTTGTAGAATGATAGAGTAAATACTTTTTAAAACATTGTTATGCCTCGAAAGTGCGAGTTTCCCTAATCCATCTGTCCGTCTGTATGAATCAAGTTTTAAATTCAAGTTTTTAGTCCATTTCTCAGACACCAGAAGTGGTAGAGTTTTTAAATTTACACATGTTTACATAGGTCTATCAGGGAGCAGTTTGTTCTTGCCAACAACATATATGACCTTATCCTGCTTTTCGAACTTTATTAATTTACATTAAAATTTTATATTAAAAGTTTTTGATTAAGTCCATTGCTAAGGTATCAAAATCTACACAGCATTCTAACTTCATACACACTTACATGTACATACATGACAGAAGTATGTTTCTTCCTAAAAAGGTCAGTTCAAATGACCTTGACTTACTTTTCACACTGTTAATTTACATTAAAAGTTTTACATTCACTCCATTTACTGAGATACCAAACAATACAAGCTGACAAATTGCTGCAATTTTACATCAAGTCCATCTCCAACATGTGGTTTCTGCAGATAGCTATCAGGGAGTACATAAGGCTTTGGGGCCTAATTTGTTTAAAACATAATAAAATATAAAATTATCAATTTAAAGTGTGAAGTAGTTCATAACATTAACAGTTTCCTATAATACACCATAACAATTTACAACAAATCTTTGAAGTCCATAGAGTAATGTTGCCTAGTCAATTAAGGTAATGATGTTGTCACATTCAGTTTTAAATGTTTGAATCCTGATAATAATGCAGGACCTTTATAAATGATGAACTTTTTGTGTTGTTTTAATCCAGGAATTTTATTGCATGCCACAGTGGTGTTAACTGAATTATTAATAGATGCATCAACATTCAAATTTTAACATTCAATTAATTACCATACACATGTAGACTGTTTTTGGGTAGGATTGCAAATTTATTCAAAATCCATAGACTTAAGGTTATGATGTTGTCACATTCAGTTTTAAATGTTTGAATCCTGATAATAATGCAGGACCTTTATAAATGATGAACTTTTTGTGTTGTTTTAATCCAGGAATTTTATTGCATGCCACAGTGGTGTTAATTGAATTATTAATAGATGCATCAACATTCAAATTTTAACATTCAATTAATTACCATACACATGTAGACTGTTTTTGGGTAGGATTGCAAATTTATTCAAAATCCGGTCTATGGAATGGTAATGCCTGTCTATCCAACAATATTTGCATTTAACTCCATTGATGGAAAATTAAGAATGCTACCCTACTGAATGCTGACAACAGTGCTTGACCTCGTTAACAATTACTATAAACCTTCGATTTTGTCAAAAAGATGAAGATCACTTGAAACATGTATGTTGGACACGTCACTTTAGGCGAGACATCATGTTGCGTGCAACTCTTGTATTTATTTATTGGCATGGTGGACTTTGTTAAATTTGCATGAATAGAAAGCGTTCATCTAAGTTATCCTACAATCTGCAAACACATTATGCATGGCATGAAATAAGCACTGTTTTACTGGCTTTTTCCACGTTCATATTTTAAGAATGCACATTAATTATTTTTTTCTCACACTTTGTTTTTTTGGCAACAAGAGAAAGCTTAATGGTCTACTTCTGTAATTGGTATGATCAAACAGGGCTGTACACAAAAAAAACGCTTGCCTTGACCTGAATTTCGGTCTATATAACTTTTATGTCATGGGCTAGTAATCAGAGCATTGTGAATGATTTTTCTGATCAGAAATGACACTTGTTCTGACTTTTGAATTTAAAAAAAGTGCACTTATCCAGGACAAATATAATTCTTGATGGGTTGGACAGATATTACTTTGCACATGAGATTGTCCCGGCACCAGGCACTCTTATTTGTAAGCCTTGTCACACACAAGATCGGATTTTGATGGTTTCTACCTGTTAATGATTTTGAATGCAAATATATTTCCTTGGTGTTAAAATATATTTCCATGGTGTTATAATGAAATGCAAGCCCAATATAGGTTAATTATTGCATACACATTTACAAGCTCCGTTTTAACTTTCAATGTAACAGGAAACTTCAATATTCGCTCATATTGACATGTAGTCAAGTCATATTGGGTGTGTAATGTATACTCATTCGTGATTGGTGCATTTTTCTGTTCAGGTCATATATTGGGATATGTGCACGAGTTCTTTCGCGCATAAATATTGCGCTTCTTCAGTTGCGCAATATTAACACGCGAAAGAACTTCTGCATATATCCAAATACAAATCTAATAACCTATAAATACACACTTTTTTTTAATATATTTAACCGATTTTTGTAAAGGGAAACAACTCTAGCCAAAATCAAAATTGTACACATTTTAATCATTCCCTCAGTATATGGCATATTGTAGCTACTTATCATCATTAATGGCTGAGATAATTTTGCTTTAGAAAACATCAATACATGTGTGCAATGTAACATGCAAATAATAGTTTTTTTATGTTTTCTCAAAAATGAATATACTGGTTGTATTTTTAAAAAAAAGGTAAAAAAATATTACAAAAAAAAATATTTCAGCTTATTGAATGGTGGGGTTAGGGAGAACAACAAAATACATTTTTGTAGACATTTCTTTTTTTTTAATGCATGAAATTGTGTAAAACAAACCCCAAGTTAATTCGACTTAATTTCAAATGGTATTTCCCAGCTGGGCTATCAAAGCAATCGAAGGTGAACATTAGTGAGCTACCTCTCTCAGAATGCTCTTTAAAACATTGGTCGGTGGATTTGGAAAACTTTGTCTTTATCCTTGATACCATTAGAGATGCTGAGTTTTTCATTTGTTTAAATCTCTGCTCTTACAAACTGTTTAATGTGAAATCTTAACATTCTGTATTTCTGATGTAGTTTAACCAATGTTTTTATTGGAATGTAAAAGATTAATTGCTTGGCTTAATTATAAATTGAGTCAACTATCAGTTAATTGTTAAGTATTGTGATTCAACAATAATATCAAGAGTTTGTTATGTATTGTGATTCAACAATAATATCAGAGTAATCCAATTGAAGGGATTTAGTAAGGCAAAGCAGAGTAATTTTGAAATGGTAATTAAATTACTAATATCCCTCATTTTATTCATTGGTTAAAATTATGCACGCATGCATCCATTCATTTAGTATTTGTGTGTCCCTATCCTTGATTCTATCCATATTTTCCATTTCAGATTCAACAACCAACAAACTTATTACAGTTCAGCCAGATTCGGAAGTTAAAACCCCGGAGAAACATTCTACAAGTGATCCAGGACCTAAGGTGGCTTTGGACAAAGAGGATCTGATCAGTAAGTTTGGATTACAAATGGTACGCATTCAACTTGGAACACGATGCGAAAGTCCAAAGCTTGTTACCAGTCAGGCAGTTAAAAGTAATAATAGTCCAAAGATAACTAAACTAGATAGTAGAAATGATAGTCCAAAGATAATTAAATCATTGCTGGAATATGAGGATTTTGCAATTAAAAGTAAAAGTCCAAAATTGGATGTGTCCATTGACAAACATGGCAGTCATTTAGAAAGCCCGCGTCTAAATAGAATTTTAAGAGTTCAACTTGGCGAAAGATGTGACAGCCCTGAGTTCAAAGCTAAAAGAGATGGACTGATTAATACACTAACAAAAGAAGGTGTTCATGAAAGAAGTTTTGGAGAAAGAAAGAGTGACTTTACACACAAATACGAAAGCAGTATAGTTAAGAAATTGGAGAGTGACTTCAAAGGTGGGGAGAGTTCGGAAGAAAAGATGGACGAAGATGATAGTGGAACAGTGGCAACAAACAAGAGATCATTGAGTGAGAGGTTTAGTGAGTATTCAGGCGGAGATGGTGATGGATTGGAAGTGGACATGGAGACAGATGAACCAATGGACATTCACAAAACAGAAGCGTCGGAATCACCACCACTTGGTGTTCGGTTATCTTTGAGTGAAAGATTCTCCTTGATTGAGAACAAAGGTGAAGATGCAAGTCAACCACATATAGATGCCATTGAAAATGATAAAGAAGATAATGTAAATGGAGATAAAAATCGAATAAAAACTGTATCAATAGGGTGTGCTCGAAGTGAACAAACAATTGACACATTTGCTTGCGGAGATACAATTGAAAAAAATAATGTTAAAGGAAAAGATGATACTGATAAAGCTGTGAACGACATTGTAAGTGCTCGTCCAGAGACTGAGGATGATCCTGATAAAGCTGTGAACGACATTGTAAGTGCTCGTCCAGAGACTGAGGATGATCCTGATAAAAAGTTGGATAATAAAGACAAATATAATTCAGATGCAGAAGAAAATGTGGAGAGAACTGTGGCATATAAGAAATGTCAAGGTTTTCCGAAAGAAGCACAAACATCAGGAAGACAGAAGTCACCTGCAAGCCCAAGTAAGTACATGTAGTTTAACACTGTGTTATTTGTCTCTACCATTTTGGTTAAATGGTTGCATTTCTCTTCTTTCTTTGCCATGATACTGGTTCTATTCCACCCTCTAGAAGTTTGTTTTTTTTGTCATAAATTATAAAAAAAAATCAAGCCTTTGCTTATATCTTTCTAAAAGGGCGGTCTGCATTTCCTTCTTGTATTATGTAATATTTAAGAGTGCAGCTTATCATTATATCCTTTTCAAACAGTTTTTCCAACAGAAAACTCTGGTAATTGATTTGGCGATTGTTAATTAGTTTGGCGAATGTATGTGTGCAGGCGGGTGGCGTCAAACTCATGATTTCCTGGCAATAACTTTAGTTAGGAATGAGATATTGAAACGAAACTTGCAGTGTAGGAAGCAAATATGGAAATGAAGCGTTGGACTGCATTTGAGGTCAATGGAGTGAAATATATTCAAACAGGTTAAAAGTTAAAATAGTACTGGATTGATATTAAATTTGAGGCGTACATTTAATGTCTGATAAATACTTAAAGATTGCATTGTGTCCCTTATATTCTTTTACCCCAAACTGTATATGAAAAGATCAAATTAAACAAGTCAATACCAAGTGCTAACTGCCTAAACGTTATCTGGACCTGGAGTCCTAGACCAACATTATATACTGAAGGAAAAAGGTTTAGCAAGTTTTTTAGATGAAATAATACTGTATACAAGATATACTATACATTTTGGGACTTTACGGGCTTTACCGGCCTACGTTCATTTATTCGTCATTAAGATGTTCGTCTGTTATTGATGTGTGTTTAATAAAATATTGTGTCTATGGCAGTAGTTTCTTGATTTTACAACCAAAAATGAATTATTTCCAGGGTGCAACAAAAAGTTTTTTCCCTCGGTATATTTACTATTAACTTTATTAAATTTGAACAATAGTACTGTAGGGAGTGCCTTTATAGTGAACAAAAGCTGAAAATATAACCATTCTTATATTAAATTTGCAACAAACTTTATGATATTTTGTTCAACTGTAATGATATATCAGGCAGCATATTGTCTTTGTCAATAGCATCTTTCTTGGACTATGATGATGATGATGATGATGATGATGATTCGGATGATGATGACCTGTTGGACACTGCTCCAGCTTTCCTTAGATCTGTTCAGGAAATCACGTAAGTTACTATTTTCATATTAATACAAACTTGTCTTTGATTGTTCGAAATCAAGCACGGATGGTCATTTACTAGGCCTGAACACTTTAAGGTGGGCGTGGACATTTTTGACTGTGTGATCACATTCTGTTACGAAATTATAAGCTTGTTTTACAATTGTTTCATCTTTGGAAAGATTGTCAGATGAGCGATTCAATGCATAAAAAAATTGTCCTCTTGTTTAGAGTTTTTTTTACTATCAACATTTTCAAAGCTTTATGAAGTTATTGTGGTTTTATTTTTGGGATGCTGTGTTGTCCGTCGTCCTTCGTCTGTCTGTCTGTCGGTCGTCTGTCTGTCGTCCGTTAACTTTTCTTCAAATGACTTCTCCTCAGAAAGCGCTTGGCTAATTTTGACCAAACTTCACATGGATGATCCTTAGATGAATGCATTTTAGATTTGTTAAAATTAGGTCAACGCTACATCCAAGATGGCTGCCATTACCATATATGGTCGAAACCTTAAAAAATCTTCTTCTCCAGAACCGCTGGACAGATTTCAACAGTTTTTCTTTTAAAATGATCGCCAACGCCTAGACTATCAAGTTTGTTCAAATAAAGTCCCCGGGGTCAAAAATGGCCGTGCCCCGGGGGTCCAAAATTTGTATATTGAGGTTTTGCATGTTTTTCATATAGACATATAGGAAAAAACTTTAAAAAATCTTTTTCTCTGAAACCACAAGGCACAGATCTGTCATGTATTACATGTAGCATGAGCTTATGGTCCTCTACTAAGTTTGTTCAAATGGTGACCCTGGGGTCAAATTTGTCCCCGCCCCGGGGGTCAAATTTGTCCCCGCCCCGGGGGTCACAGTTTTACATAGACTTATATAGGTTGTTTTTTTTAAAAATCTTCTTCTCGGAAACTACAAGAGCCAGAGGTTTGATATTTTGCATTTACTATAAGCTTATGGTCCTTTACCAAGTTTGTTCAAATGGTGAACCTCGGGTCACTTTTGGCCCCGCCCCAAGTGTCACATGTTTTACATAGACATATATAGGGAAAAACTTAAAAAATCTTCTTCTCTGAAACTGCAAGAGCCAGAGGTTTAATATTTTGCATTTGCTATAAGCTTGTCGTCCTCTATCAAGTTTGTTCAAATGGTGACCCAGGGGTCACATTTGGCCCCATCCGGGGGTCACAGTTTTACATAGGCTTGTATAGGGAAAAACTGAAAAAAATCTTCTTCTCTGGAACCACATGGCACAGAGCTCTCATGTAATACATGTAGCATCAGCTTATGGTCCTCTACTAAGTTTGTTCAAATGGTGACCCGGGGGCAAATTTGTCCCCGCCCTGAGGGTCACAGTTTTACATAGACTTATATAGGATTTTTTTTTTTAAAATCTTCTTCTCGCCAACTACAAGAGTCAGAGGTTTGATATGTTACATTTATTATAAGCTTATGGTCCTTTACCAAGTTTGTTCAAATAGTGACCCTGGGGTCACATTTGGTCCCGCCCCAAGGGTCACATGTTTTACATAGACATGTATAGGGAAAAACTTAAAAAATCTTCCCTGAAACTGCAAGAGCCAGAGGTTTAATATTTTGCTGTTGCTATAAGCTTATGGTCCTTTACCTATTTTGTTCAAATGGGGACCCTGGGGTCACATCTGGCCCCGCCCCGGGGATTCACAGTTTTACATAAATGCTTGTATAGGGAAAAACTGGAAAAAAAAATCTTCTCTGGAACTGCAAGAGCCAGAGGTTTAATATTTTGCATTTGCTAAAAGCTTATGGTCCTTTACCAAGTTTGTTCAAATGGTGACCCTGGTGTCACATTTGGCCCCGCCCCAAGGGTCACATGTTTTACATAGACATGTATAGGGAAAAACTTAAAAAATCTTCTTCTCTGAAACTGCAAGAGCCAGAGGTTTAATATTTTGCTGTTGCTATAAGCTTATGGTCCTTTACCAATTTTGTTCAAATGGGGACCCTGGAGTCACATCTGGCCCCGCCCAGGGGGTCACAGTTTTACATAAATGCTTGTATAGGGAAAAACTGAAAAAAATCTTCTTCTCTGGAACTGCAAGAGCCAGAGGTTTAATATTTTGCATTTGCTATAAGTTTATGGTCCTTTAACAAGTTTGTTCAAATGGTAACCCTCGGGTCATATTTGACCCCGCCCCAAGGGTCACATGTTTTACATAGACATGTATAGGGATTTTTTTTTTTGAAATATTTTTTTTTGAATATTTTTTTTTTAATTATTTTTTTTTATTGTTTATATATTGATTTTTTTGATTTTTTTGAATATTTTTTTTTTTGAATATTTTTTATTTTTTGAATATTTTTATTATTTTTTTTTGAATATTTTTTTTTTTTTTTTTAAATATCTTCTTTTTTTCTTTTCTTTTTGAATATTTTTTTTTTTAAATTTTTTTTCTTTAATTTTTTTTTTTTTTTGAATATTTATTTTTTATTTTTTTTTAGCTCTATGTTCGACCAGTCGGACCAGTAACAGAGGTGTTCTTGATTTAGTTAAACATGCTATATGTTGCCTCGTTAATACGGTTGGGCCTTCATTTTTCATCTGATCTTTACCAAACTTTACCAGATTCTTTAGTTATGGCCCTTGATTTAGTTAAAAAGCTGTTGTTTGCCCGAAACTTTCAAAAAAACGTAAATGGCAGTCACTCACTTCATTGATGTTATAAGAGCCATGTTAGCCAGTAGAGCGTCCACAGGCCCTCTTGGGCCTCTTTTTTGTGTTATTGTGGTTTTATTTTTTTGTGCCCCGTGTGGTTCCGGGGGCCCCGTTTGGTTCTGGGGCAAAGAATAGGGCCACTGCAGATCCCGTTGGAGGGGTAGGCAGAGGGATAGAACCCCACCCACCCACCCACACAAATTCATGTTCATTTTATCATTTCTTGTTCATGCTCATTAAAGGTCTTCATCATGACCCCTGCATTGTTTCAGGTGCCATCTCGCTCAAATCACTGGAGCAGTGGCAGAAAAACAATAAACATGGCTCCAGCTTAAATGTCGTGTCTGCAATAGAATTTGCAGCAACTCTGCAGTTCTGTAGGTGAGAAGGTTCTAGGCCCATTCTCCATATTTTATCTCGATGTACATGGAGGATGAGCCTGTCATGTTCATTCCTGTTAGGCGCCATATAACCTTTCATGTGTTGGTGCGCCTTAAAACCAAATTCAATTCAGTTATTTTTTGTAAAACAGTTCAAATGACCTGTAGAGAGTGGAACCAGTTGTGTACTTCTATAAAGTGTAATCAGAGTCTATCATTTTAAGGCAAATAATATATACAGTTGTAAACCTGGAAACATACGCTGCTTCTTTCTTCTGTGGTTGATCAACATGAAATATGTTCGCGGCTAAAAAGGTTCGCAGATGCCGACCCCCCTGCGAACATCCTGAAAACTAAGTAGCATTGGTACAAATTTTAACATAAACATATTTTTTCTGATCGTATAATTGGTTAATTAAATACTTGTTACGAAGTTTCCCAATGTTTTTTACACGGAAAATCACTGGCCAGATGAAGAAACAATGCTCAGCTTTGACACCCTACATAAACAATGTAAGTGATAAGTGACATGCGTGACAAACTCACTCAGTACTGTAACGCTTCGTGGTCACGGGGTTAACAGCGTTGTAAACTTTCTCATCTCTCACCACTGCGGGTATGAATCCCACTGGGAGCTCAGCTTGTAAGAGAGAAAGCCTAGATTCTTACAGATGGTGGGAGGTATACAGTACTGGTTCCAAGAATAAGTGGGTGGTTGCCTCCACCACAAAAAATCGACCGTCATACATAGCTTAAAATATGCTGGAAAATTAAGTTAAACCCCAAACAATTGAATTGAATTGAATTGGATTTTATAGTCGCACCAACAGCTAAGGTCATATGGCGACTTTCCAGCTTCCATTGGTGGAGGAAGACCCCAGGTGCCCCTCCGGGCAATTTTGGTGCACGGGCGGGCACCTGGGTAGAACCACCGACGTTCCGCAAGCCAGCTGGATAGCTTCCTCACATAAAGATTCCTAGGCCCCTGAGGGATCGAACCTACAGCGTCGAGGGAAAAACCCCAAACAAACAAACAAACAAACATACTCAGTACTGTACTAGATCTGTAACATAAATACATGCTTTTACCATATGCCATCTGTCAACCACCAAGGTCGATATCAAATGGCGTAGGCTGTGTAAGGTATTGACTTGTAATTATGGAATAAACAGAATTTAATTTAAAAAAAATAGTTTTAATATCCCCTTCTGTGAACACTATTAGCATGCAAATGTTTCTAGGTTTACAGTATATATTTCCCTGCAGAAAAATGTTGAACTATTTTGCGTTTTTTAAGGTCAGTTTGTATTTGAAAGCATAAAAAAATATTAAAAAGGAGCATGCAGTTATCGCACCATATGTCCGTCCATTAGTCAAACAATCATGTCTAGGCTTCACACGAACGTTTATCACAATGAGAGCCGTGCACAAAAAATCAGGTCTTTACCTGAAAGGTCCAGCTTACACTTGGAGGTCAAAGGTCAAATGAACTTGGGCGCATTTCTTGTCTTTTTCGTTAGTTATTATTGCGTTCTTTGCCTTAAATATGTCATTAAAATGCCAAAGAAATATCAAGATTATGACTATGAGCACACTTGTGGGTAATAATAAAGAATTTACAGTAATGTGTGTATTTGTCATTATTACGCTGTGATGTAGGTTATTTAATTACCCATTACACGATAACACTTGCAGACCTTATATTTAATTCCATTTTTTATAGGGTTTATTTTTTTCTTACAATTTTGAGATATCCAGGGTTGGACACTTACGGAGGCCTGGGTGCCCAAGGCCCGTAGTTTTCAAGTCTGGCCCTTTAAACATATAAGTTGGGAGCACTGCTGGCCCCTTGAAATTGTTGGGTTAACTAAGAATTAAACAGTCAAAATACGCAATTAAATCCAAATAAATATTAAAACTCTGACACAAATTTACATTTTTCCATGCTTTGTCTCATTTTGGAAATATGATTCTTTTAATCGAGTAGGTAAGTTTAATAGAATAGAACATATTCTTGAGTATCACATTTTTTGCAGTGGATGCTTATCTTTGACTTCCGGTTACTGTTTTGAGGTAAAATGGAAGCGATTCTTTTACAAAACGTGGCGGTATTTATCGTGCGCCACAGCCGGCAAAGAAGATTAAAACATGTGAAGGAAAAGGGGAAAAGAGAGAATATATATGAAAAAGAAAATAGGGAAAAGTGCTTTTAATCGTCTTGGAAAGTTAGTTTACCATGGACAGTTTAAGATGAAATCATGGGGGTATCGATACAGTAATACAGCAGTATAAATCGGGAACAGTAATACAACAGTAATTGGTTAGCAGCAGTAGTAGATATTTATTTTAACAAAGAACGGATAAAGCATTTTCCAGAAATATTTAATACCAAAAATGTTGGGCCCTTAATAATATATTGGTAAGAACCCTTTGATTCAAAAAGTTAAGGGCCCTGAGTCTCCTTTTGTAAAAAAGTTATTTTCAGACCCTCAGTATCTTACCTCAAACCAAGTGGTTAAACAAAACTAAAATGCTATATACTAGTATAGATTATATCATGGGTTAATATATATCTCTATTGATTAACCATAGCAGATGTCCTGGCCAACAAGGATATGCTGTATCAGCAGAATATCCACAGCTGTTGCTGTTCCTGCTGATAGACACACATGCTGTTGCTGTTCTATCTTGGCAGTTGCTATGTAATGTGAGTCGCTCGCAGTCTATCAGTTGATAATTTTGTCTCTTCAATACATGGTCTTCCCAAGTTTTGGGACTATGATACTGTTGTGTGGATTATACTGGCGGTAAATTTGATTTTTATTTCTGTATGGAATATTATATTTTGTGAGAGAGACTTGCATTGTGTAACATGTTTTACAGTGAGAGACCCCTACCAGCCACGCCAGAAAAGGACTTTAACTGTAGTCAAGGAAGCTTATCTAGTAGCATTAATGAGGTATGTTCTCTTTATTCCACACTCTACTGTACTGGTTACCAGATAAGGACAGTAGTATTAATGAGGTATGTTCTCTTTATTCCACACTCTACTGTACATGTTACCAGATAAGGACAGTAGTATTAATGAGGTATGTTCTCTTTATTCCATGTTCTACTGTACTGGTTACCAGATAAGGACAGTAGTATTAATGAGGTATGTTCTCTTTATTCCACACTCTACTGTACATGTTACCAGATAAGGACAGTATCATTAATGTGGTATGTTCTCTTTATTCCACACTCTACTGTACTGGTTACCAGATAAGGACCATGGTATTAATGAGGTATGTTCTCTTTATTCCACACTCTACTGTACATGTTACCAGATAAGGACAGTAGTATTAATGAGGTATGTTCTCTTTATTCCACACTCTACTGTACCAGTTACCAGATAAGGACAGTAGTATTAATGAGGTATGTTCCCTTTATTCCACCCTCTACTGTACTGGTTACCAGATAAGGACAGTAGTATTATTGAGGTATGTTCTCTTTATTCCACGTTCTACTGTACTGGTTACCAGATAAGGACAGTAGTATTAATGAGGTATGTTCTCTTTATTCCACACTCTACTGCACTGGTTACCAGATAAGGACCATGGTATTAATGAGGTATGTTCTCTTTATTCCACACTCTACTGTACTGGTTACCAGATAAGGACCATGGTATTAATGAGGTATGTTCTCTTTATTCCACACTCTGCTGTGCTGGTTACCAGATAAGGACAGTAGTATTAATGAGGTATGTTCTCTTTATTCCACACTCTACTGTACATGTTACCAGATAAGGACAGTAGTATTAATGAGGTATGTTCTCTTTATTCCACACTCTACTGTACATGTTACCAGATAAGAACGGTAGCATTAATGAGGTTTGTTCTCTTTATTCCACATTCTACTGTACTGGTTACCAGATAAGGACACTAGCATTAATGAAGTATGTTTCTTTATTCCACCTTCTACTGTACTGGTTACCAGATAAGGACAGTAGCATTAATGATGTATGTTCTCTTTATTCCACACTCTACTGTACTGGTTACCAGATAAGGACACTAGCATTAATGAAGTATGTTTCTTTATTTCACCTTCTACTGTACTGGTTACCAGATAAGGACAGTAGCATTAATGATGTATGTTCTCTTTATTCCACACTCTACTGTACTGGTTACCATATAAAGGACAGTAGCATTAGTGAAGTATGTTCTCTTTATTCCACCCTCTACTGTACTGGTTACCAGATAAGGAAAGTAGCATTAATGAGATATATTCTCTTTGTACCCTCTACTGTACTGGTTACCAGATAAGGACAGTAGCATTAATGAGGTATGTTCTCTTTATTCAATCCCTCTACTGTACTGGTTTCCAGATAAGGACAGTTACATTAATGAAGTATGTTCTCTTTATTCCACACTATACTGTACAAGTTACCAGCTAAGGACAGTAGTATTAATGATGTATGTTCTCTTTATTCCACACTATACTGAACAAGTTACCACATAAGGACAGTAGCATTAATGAGGTATGTTCTTTTTATTTCACATTCTACTGTACTGGTTACCAGATAAGGACACTAGCATTAATGAAGTACGTTCTCTTTATTCCACCCTCTACTGTACTGGTTACCAGATAAGGACAGTAGCATTAATGAGGTATGTTCTCTTTGTACCCTCTACTGTACTGGTTACCAGATAAGGACAGTAGCATTAATGAGGTATGTTCTCTTTATTCCACACTCTACTGTACTGGTTACCAGATAAGGACAGTGGTATTAATGAGGTATGTTCTCTTTTTTTCCACCCTCTACTGTACTGGTTACCAGATAAGGACAGTAGTATTAATGAGGTATGTTCTCTTTATTCCACACTCTACTGTACTGGTTACCAGATAAGGACAGTAGCATTAATGAGGTATGTTCTTTTTATTCGACACTCTATTGTACTTGTTACCAGATAAGGACAGTAGCATTAATGAGGTATGTTCTCTTTATTCCACACTCAGCTGTACTGGTTACCAGATAAGGACAGTAACATTAATGAGGTATGTTCTCTTTATTCCACCCTCTACCGGGGGTTCTGGAAATATGGTTGCCCGACGCCCTGGGCAAGTGGGTTTTAGGTGCGGGCAAGTGACCTTCGCAAATCTGGTTGCCCGCCACTTGCACGACTGGCCGTTTCCATTCCAGACCAAATCAAGTGGCAAACTAGCCATATCAGAATTTGATAACTGAATAAAACTTGGCCGCTGTTTTTCGCCGCTAGCGATTGTTAATAAGATCAAACAACTTTCTGTACAAAAAAATTTGTGGCATTATTTCAATAAACAACGAATTAACCCACACGCACATTTCACACCGTTTGAAATCCACACCATAAACATAGCTACTTCCAAATAATCTCTGAACGTCATTTGGACCTTCTATCAATCAAATACAAAAAACTCTTTCTTAATTTGCAAATTTAATGTGTCAAAATAATGATTGACAGACCCATGTGACGTTATGTTTTTGTTTAGATAATCTAGGCGAAAATAATACATTTTCTTTTTATTTGAAGCACTCATTTATCAATGTGATTTTATGAGGTATTAGGTGTATTTCATTGATAAATAGTCTGTAATTAAACGTATATGGAAGTGCATACGACATAAATAAGTTGCATAACTTAGCGATATGCGCATGTCATGGGTTTTCTCGATTTCAAATTAATCACCGAACCTTTTTCTCAAGTTCTGAACTTTCGCTTTTGATAGATAAGGTTACTGCTACTACTTCTTAAACCAGTCCTAGGGAAAACCCTATTCATGTCTCTTGCTTTCATCTAATTTCCTTTAGTTCAAATACATAGGCGTAGGAACGTTACCATGGTTACAGATATTAGGGGCCAAGTGAATATTTTTTAATAACATTTTTGTCTTGTTTCTTGGCTTGTCACACATTGAAATGAATGCAATAGCTTTTTTTTCTGTCAACTGGTTAATTCTACACACTGTGACATTAAAAGTTCCATACACTAGCTGCGAAGCAATTTTTTGGATGGTCATCAAAAATAATGGGGTGGTGTGTGTGTGTGTGAGTGAGTGTGTGTGGTGATTGGTGGGGTTGGAGGGGGGAATAAAATGAGTCTGTATACTGTCACATTTATCATTTTAGGATTTAAGTAACACAAATATGTAATAGACACAAAGAAGAAAATGCAACCTATTGATTTTTTATGCCCACAGCATTCGAGAATGCCGAAAGGGGCATTAAGTGTTACCCCTGTCCGTGCGTCCCGTCCGTCCCGATATTGTTTTGAATTCATATTTGGTGTGTCACTTTGTAATTATAAAATACAGGTCAAGTTCGATTTCGGTCAACTTTGCTCATTTTATGCAGGAGTTGTGGCCCCTTTTCGAATTAATTTTCTGCAACAAATTGGTTTCCGCTCAATAACTTTTGAAAGGGTCCATGTTTGTAATTAATATTTGGTATGTAGCTGTGTAATTATAAAATACAGGCCAAGTTCGATTTAGGTCAACATCGGTCAATTTCTGAAGGAGTTATGGCCCCTTTTCAGCTCAATACCTTTCGAAACGGTCCATGTTTTGAATTCATATTTGGTGTGTCATTTTGTAATTATAAAATACAGGTCAAGTTCTATTTCCGCTCAATTTATCAATCGATCAATTTGTGCATGAGTTAGGGCCCCTTTTGACATTTAAAAATAAAATAAATTGTGATTTCCACTAGTGCTATCCACTCAATAACAATATGTGCATGTGATATAATTAGGCGGAGTGCCTTAAAGTAGGACACGTACATCATGCAGAAATACGAGATTATTGGGACTCTGCATGAGTAAGGTAGGCAACATTTCATCACATGAGAATTCATATGTGTACATTCATAATATGGGTACTGTTTCTTCAACAACATCACTTAATAATAAAAACTTCATTCATTCCAAATTCATGCAGTCATCTTGTAGAAGAAACAGTAATCTTTGACAGCAGTGCAGCTTCTGAATTTTTAATTCCTGAAGAAAATGCATTTTTAAAGCGACTGTCGTATATGTTGGAAATGGCGAAATGACAAGAGACATCTGTAGAAAGTGAAACTTTTGCTATTTCCACGTTCTATGTAATTGAAGTACATTACGGATGACTTCCTCCGTTCAAGAAATTCCTATTTATTCTTAATTTCAATTACTTTTTTAACCATTTGAAACCATATTCCTTAATGTGGTTTCTCACCTTCCTTTAGAATCTTTTCATATACAAATTTATTGTTGCATATACTGACTTTGAACACATATAATTGCATTGTGTATATATTATTTTTTCCATTCACCACTGCTTCTCCCACTTGTACCTTATCTTTTTTAGGCGAATTCATAGTTCTAGTAACTTATACCGGGGGCATCCGTGTCCTATGGACACATTTCTAGTTTATATGAATAAATACAATGTATTAACTGATACAATAAAATACATTCTCCCTTTCTTTTCCAACTAAGTATAATGGTTCAAATTATGCGGCAGTCCGTCCCGTTTAGCACGAATAATGGTATAATGCCAATTTTTAGGGCAATAAAGTGTTCTTAAATGTGGGGCAAGTGACATTATGGGCAGGGCAAGTAAATTTTTAAAATCCACTTGCCCTGGGCTAATTCAGTAGCATTAAGAATGTACTGGTTAATGTAGCTTCAGTGTTTTTTTCGGATGTTTCTATAGCCGATATTGGGCCATATCCACAATGCCAAAACATATATTTTTTTCCCAATTTTGAGACCAAAAATCCATGCCTGAAAGAAGGAAAAGAAAAAAAAACAGAAAAGTATTGAGTAAGAAATGCTTTTAAATGCCGCTGTTGATCATGTTTTACTGTAAACAGTGTGAAAGATATAATTGTGAAATGAATGTTTTATTGTTTTGTTTCCCAATTTTATGAAAAATTGCACTGTAATTCCCAAATCTGACGGTATGGGCTATGTTCCCAAAATATAGAGAAAAAACACTGAGCTTGTCTAGTAACATTAATGAGGGAAATCTACCAAGCTTGGATACTGTAAATTGGGTAGTACCCTTTTATTGCACAAAGCAGTAATAAAAATGACCTTGACCTTGAATCTTTAATACTGGTCATTACCTTTGGCAATTTTATGTTAAGTTTTTGTAATTTAGCTCTGTATCTCAGGAACTACACTTGCACTAGATTTACCAAGCTAGGATCATTTGTATTTTGACCAGGACAGCTCTATACAACTGAGCAGTTCCACAATTGACCTTCACCTTTCATTTCATGGGTCATTGTTGATTTTACGTTTAGGTTTGCATTAAAAATAAATAAAAATGTATAATTACACCCAAAAAAAGGCATACAGTATTGTATGTCAGATGACAAAGGATTTGCTCTGTTTGTTTTCAGACATCCCTAGAGTACCACAGTCCTCTAGACCCACGGAGGAGGGAGCATCCAAAGCCATCAACCAAACATTCCAAGTTCACTCTGGATGGTTTACTGGCAGAACATACTGATAATGTAAGTGCTCCTTGTATACTTGTATGGTGTTATTGATGGTTGTAGAGGTTATAGTGCAGTTGATTGTGGCAATGTTGCTGAAATGGTGGTGGCTGAATACTGATGATGATGGTGGTCAATATGATGATGATGATCAGTGCTAAAAAAATAGGATAGCCCGACGCCCGGGGCTCCTCGAAATCCATTCCGGGCCTGTCTCATTTTGCAGACAAGGAGCCCGTCTGGCCTGTCTAAAAAAAAAACAAGACAAAATACTCCCATGTGTATTGTGAACTGTGAAAACACTTGCAATAAATTAAAATGTGTTATACACACATTGAAACAATAAGAAGTTTGAATTTGTTGCCTGGCTTCGTGTCCGCAGTTTGTCACAACTTTGAGGTCGACAATTGTAGACATAAAACTCATTATTTTGCTATTAGGGTTGTGTTTTCTTTCCTCTTTGATAAGAAATACCATTTTTGGCATTAAAAACACATTAATGCATGAAAAAATTTCGTAATTGATGGTATTTGGGTTGAAATATTTGTGTAATTTTCATGCCGTAAAAGTGCGGTGTCATAGTAGTTCGGATGGTACATAATTTTGGATTTTTTTTTTTTTTTTTTTTTACATTATCGAATAAGAAAAACTGTCCTTTACAAATACATGTTGGTTGAAAGAAATATAGAAAAAATAGATATATGTATAAATACAGATATAAAGTATATTTCTATTCATTATTTAAGGTGTAAAGGAGTTCCTGAAATCCTACTTTTAAATGAATTCTAGTCTAGGCCCTGATAGTCTAAAAAAACATGATTAAAAATTTGGCTCCAAGTTCAGCTCCAGTTTCATCAAGTCGGCTCTGATTATTATCGTTTGGCAAAAAGTGTTAGTACACTTCTTTGCATCGGTTATAAATTACTATGTAAACTAATATTCTATTCTAACGTATTTTAAACGAAGTCAAGTGTTAAATAAGTCCGCTGACTATAGGGAGCATAAAGTGGTAGCAAAAGGAAAAATATAGTCAGAGGAGGTTCTGAGTTTGATTATTATACATACGTAACAAATGTGTGCTATAAAAGTGAATAAAGACACGTTTCCAATAAGAAAAAAATATTGGACCTTTCCATTTTAAATCAGGGCCTGTCCATTTCAAATCAGGGCCTGTCCATTTCAAATCAGGGCCTGTCCACTTTCAGAAGCAACAAGCCCTGGGCCTGTCTCTTAAAATAATTTTCTTTGAGCACTGATGATGATAGTGGTAGTCAAGTGATGATGATGATGATGATGGTGGCAGAGAGGATAATGGAGGTGTTGGTGATGGATGTGGTCAGGATGTTAGTAGTGGCAGTGAGGATGGTGGTAGTGAGTATGGTGGTAGTGAGGATGGTGGCAGTGAGGATGGGGGCAGTGAGGATGGGGGCAGTAGTGAGGATGGTGGCAGTGCGAATGGTGACAATGAGAATGGTGGCAGTGAGGATGGTGGTAGTGAGGATGGTGGCAGTGAGGATGGTGGTAGTGAGGATGGTCATGGTGAGGATAGATTGTTGCAGTAATGATAATGGTACTGGTGAGGATGATAGTGGTGATGAGGATGGTGGTGGTGGTCGTGATGGATGTGATGAGGATGTTAGTAGTGGCAGTGAGGATGGTGGTAGTGAGGATGGTCAAAGTGAGGATGGTCAAAGTGAGGATAGATTGTTGCAGTAACGATAATGATACTGATGAGGATGGTAGTGGTGATGAGGATGGTGTTGGTGGTGGTGAGGATGGTATTGGTGATGAGGATGGTGGTGTTGGTGGTGGTGAGGATGGTATTGGTGATGAGGATGGTGGTGTTGGTGAGGATGGTATTTGTGATGAGGATGGTGGAGATGGAGGTGTTGGTGGTGGTGAGGATGTTATTGGTGATGAGGATGTTGGTGTTGGTGGTGGTGAGGATGGTATTGGTGATGAGGATGGTGGTGTTGGTGAGGATGGTATTGGTGATGAGGATGGTGTAGATGGCGGTGTTGATGGTGGTGAGGATGGTATTGGTGATGAGGATGATGATGATGGCAGTCAAAAAAATCAGGATTTTTGTTCACTAGCCCAAATTATTATATAATCATTTGGACTAATACAATTTTCATAAGCCCGACTATATAAAATTTCTAGATTTTTACTAGCCTAAATTAATATTTACTAGTTTTCCACCTTCGGGCTAGTGCTGATTTCGACCACTGGGATGGTGGTGGTGGTGGGGATATATATAAGAGGATGGACTGTGGATGCTGGTTGGGTAATAATTATTGTGAGGATTATAATGATGATGATAGTGGTGGTGGTGGTGAAAATACCAGTAAGATGAATAAAATGTCCAGTTGGTATAAACAGAATCTTAGAAATAATAAATTAATAGAAAATTGTGTAACAGAATTTTGTTACGGTGCGCAGCATTAGCAGAATTTTTTGTTTCCCAAAATATACTAGTGGCGTTGTTTAGTGACAAATTCTGACATTAAAATGTCAGCGAATTTTGTCTGAACCAGTACATTTTACTTGACATTGGTATGTCATCACAAACCTTGCTAAAAGTAAATATTTTTAGTTGTCCTTGTATCTATGACAAGTAGAGAATTACCATCCTTTGCTATAATTGAAACAACTTACAAAATCAAAAAATACCATATTTCCCCTAATAGAAATGCCTCCACATTGTTTTGTTTTTTAGGAATCTTACCTTTATAGAAAGTCCTTGTGTTTATTTATTTTTTATTAGGGTTATACTTAAAAGCAGTTCTTGCCAGATTGTATACCCCAAACTGAACAATTTATTTTTTTATTTATAATAAGAGCACCCCTTTTCATTTTCCGGGGGAAAACTATTAGGGAAATACGGTAATGAGTGAAGGCTTGTAACAGAATAACAGTTAGCATTTGAAATTTCATTCATGTAGATATATGTTATATGTTGTTGTTTTTTCAGATGGACCATGACAGGGAAATGAATGAGATCAACACAGAACTAAAGGTATTTTATTTGTCTGGATAACGCAATGTCTGTGTATTGTGATGTTTTTTAGCACAAGCTCAAACTATCTAAAAAAAAAAAAGACACCCAATCTGTATCAAAGCAAGAATTTACATCTTCAATACCAAAATGTTTGTGACAAGCATGTCAAGGGACTTCCCTACTTGCGCATAGAGACCCCGTGGCTGAGTGGTCTGGCAAGCTGACTGTGACACGCATAGAGACCCCGTGGCCGAGTGGTCTGGCAAGCTGACTGTGACACGCATAGAGACCCCGTGGCTGAGTGGTCTGGCAAGCTGACTGTGACACGCATAGAGACCCCGTGGCCGTGTGGTCTGGCAAGCTGACTGTGACACGCATAGAGACCCCGTGGCTGAGTGGTCTGGCAAGCTGACTGTGACACGCATAGAGACCCCGTGGCCGTGTGGTCTGGCAAGCTAACTGTGACACGCATAGAGACCCCATGGCCGTGTGGTCTGGCAAGCTGACTGTGACACGCATAGAGACCCCGTGGCCGTGTGGTCTGGCAAGCTGACTGTGACACGCATAGAGACCCCGTGGCCGTGTGGTCTGGCAAGCTGACTGTGACACGCATAGAGACCCCGTGGCCGTGTGGTCTGGCAAGCTGACTGTGACACGCATAGAGACCCCGTGGCCGTGTGGTCTGGCAAGCTGACTGTGACACGCATAGAGACCCGTGGCCGTGTGGTCTGGCAAGCTGACTGTGACACGCATAGAGACCCCGTGGCTGAGTGGTCTGGCAAGCTGACTGTGACACGCATAGAGACCCCGTGGCCGAGTGGTCTGGCAAGCTGACTGTGACACTCGCCTTTCACCTCAGATCCTAGGTCGGAGTCGAATATTTGTTGGTATGTAAAAAAAAGGGTGTGTCAGTTTGCTTGTGGAGGCTTGAGTGTTGAGCACTGGTTATAACCCAGGAAATGGGGGTGGTCTTTCCTCCTGCACAATAAACTCACCTCCGTATGATCTTCAATATGAACGATGGAAATATCCTGCTGATTCAGAGAAGTAAATTTGAAGTCTTCCTATAAACATTAATACACATTGATTACAGATTTTTTTAAAATTATTTATAAGAAAGAACTATGACACTGATTGTGTAAAAGTGAATATGTATAGATAGGAAAATTGAAATTTGAACTCTGTAATAATTAATATTATTTCATTTACAAAAAGATATGTGTTATATTTATTGATATAATTGGTATACTACTAACCGGTTTAATTGAAATACGACTAATGCTTATTTCAGAATGACTTAAAACAGGGAGGATTTGTGAACATATTAAACAGAGAGGAAGAGGCTCATGAAGGTAAGAAAATGAATTAAAGATGCCGTGCTTTTCGCAAGCTCCAGAATTAAAATTTTATGATAGTCCTAAGTTTGATATGCATTTACAATTTAAAATGAATGGGTGGTCTCTTAAACCAGTTGGTTTCTCTAAATATAGGTGGTCTCTTGATCAAGTACTCAATTAAGTTCTTTAAATTATTGCATAATCTTTGTTCCACTTTCTAATTGGCACATGTGCTATGCATTACGTGGTCCGAGTATTAACTTTCATACCCCATCCAACCCCTTCTCCAAAAAGCGAAAATGGGGTTGGCTGAGGTATGAAATAAAACCTTAATTTTGACTTAAAAAGTTTGCATATTGTAAAATTAAAACATTTAATAGGTAATTTAAAACAGGTTTGCACATTTTTTCAGTCAAACATGTTTAATTGTCGAAATATCCGTTACAAAATCCTGCTTTCCCGGACCACGTAATGGCTCAGTTCTATAATGATCAATGTCACGTATGTTATGAAGATTTCCCTCTGCACGAGGATCAGCAACAGATGTTGAGGCACTACCACAACCAGGCATCGCAGATCTCCGACGAGCGTCCGGGCACTCTCATATTTCATCCGGAACATTACCAGTGTCTGTTTGATGAAAATCTACACCCCACCCACTGTGGATTCACTGCTGGCGGGGGTACTACAATAGAAAAACATTTAGAGACAGTAAATACAGGTAATGCCTCTACCACTCTCACTATAATCTTCGAATAGTTTGAATACTCGCTTCATTGACATCGGCGTCCCCCTCACATTAAAGTCCCTGTACCACTATCAACATGCAAATTTTACAACAGATGTACACCATTTCTAAACCTACTGATGCTGAGGTATATATATAACTTACATATTTTGAGAATTCAAACTCTTAGACACAATATGAACAGCTTTAAACGGTCAGGCCAAACCCGAGAACTGGAGCGTCGAATTAAGATTTACCAACTCATAATTCATTTTACGCATATATAGTTACAGGTATTTTTAAAACCCATGAATAAACCTATACTTTTGCTCGGCACATGTGCATTATTATATGACCTGAACACCCGAATACTAAGAATAGTTTTGATAAACGATTTTGTAGTGTAATTTTTGCCATTATTTAGATGGTTAGTTTCTTCAAGGTTTGGATGAAATTTGCCCATAACTTTCCAATCACAAAGCGTGTGATTTAAATTTCTCACAAGTGTTCCTTGTAACAAAACAACATGGGAGAGACAAATTCCATAACTGTAACAATTTCGCCAGTTTCCAGTAGAGGAAGAAATTCAACCGTCAATTAATGGCCGACTCATGGGAGATTTACCCTGTATATAAACTGTTTCATGCCTTTGTTCACCATTGTTGTACTACTTTGTTGTAGACCAGTATATGAAGCTCCTCACCTCCGGTATCATCCAGATGTGCTTCAACAAGATCACTTGCCAAGGTGCCGTCCTCAGGTGGCTGTTCTATCTCAGTAAGTTATATACCAGTTATATCTGCACCAATAAGATCACTTGCCAAGGTGCTGTCAGTTGGCTGTTCTATCTCAGTAAGATATATACCAGTAAGAATGTACTTACTAATTAGACTAGTTAGTAGAACACCAGTTAAATATGTAAATAATATCCCAAATACTAATGAACCAGTCGGAAGTACACCATTTGAATTTGTAAGTACTTTACCAATTATATCATTAGTCATATTTCAATTAAATCAGTTAGTAGTATACCAATTATATCATTTATAGTCATATTTCGATTAAATCTGTTAGTAGTATACCAGTTATATCATTAGTCATATTTCAGTTAAATCGGTTAGTAGTATACCAGTTATATCATTAGTCATATTTCAAATAATTCTGTTAGTAGTATACCAGTTATACAGTCGATTCCGTTTAATCGCATATCGGTTAATTGCATATTTCGGTTAATTGCATAAAGATTTGAAACACAAAACCATTCGTATTCTTTTGCATGTAAAAAAACCCATATAATCGCATAGGTTTTTGTCACATTCCGGATAATTGCATAACGAATATCTGGCTAATTGCATACTGAAAATCAAATTTACCTGTATTTTGCAACTGTTAATTGATTGACGCGGACACAGAGATAAGCCCGAGGCAAATTGATTGACAAAAGGTGCTAATTGGCTTGCCGAGAGAGTTTGCCATTTTGTGCGGTTTCCGTAAAGCTTCCACGCCATGACGATCGCTCACCAATAAGCATACACGATTTAATAATAAGTTTGTACGCAATGTAAAGCAATGTGTTGTTAATTATTTACTGCTCTCAGTTTGCTAGTGTCAGTAGAGATGCATATAACATTGAGTAGCTCATAGAGATTACTTAATAAATGAAAAATAAAATAAGCTTTTGTGTTATTATCATGGCTGTGTAATTCACACTACAAACAATAGCAAAGCGACGCAGGTTGAAAGAAAACAAATACGCATAAATATTGCGTAAAATCTATCAAATAACGTAAATACAAAATGGATATGCACAATAATAATCCTATCAAACATCTTACATAGAATTAACTCGCTTTTACGGAGTTTCTATGTAAGTATTAACAGAACAGTAAAACGAAAGTAGAAACGTGCACCGCTACATGTACAAAATGTTCAGTTTCGGTTATTCGAATACTCCGGTTAATCGCATATATTTTCTTGACAAATTGGCTATGCTAATAACCGAAATCGATTGTATCATTAGTCATATTTCAATTAAATCGGTTAGTAGTATACCAGTTATATCATTAGTCATATTTCAGTTAAATCGGTTAGTAGTATACCAGTTATATCATTAGTCATATTTCAAATAATTCTGTTAGTAGTATACCAGTTAAATCATTAGTCATATTTCAGTTAAATCTGTTAGTAGTATACCAGTTATATCATTAGTCATATTTCAATTAAATCGGTTAGTAGTATACCAGTTATATCATTAGTCATATTTCAATTAAATCTGTTAGTAGTATACCAGTTATATCATTA
The DNA here is from genome assembly GCA_037043455.1 of Cyrtodaria siliqua. Classification (NCBI taxonomy): domain Eukaryota; kingdom Metazoa; phylum Mollusca; class Bivalvia; order Adapedonta; family Hiatellidae; genus Cyrtodaria; species Cyrtodaria siliqua. The sequence goes on from JAWPHD010008205.1 coordinate 113,525, forward strand.
GTCATATTTCAATTAAATCGGTTAGTAGTATACCAGTTATATCATTAGTCATATTTCAATTAAATCTGTAAGTAGTATACCAGTTATATCATTAGTCATATTTCAAATAATTCTGTTAGTAGTATACCAGTTATATCATTAGTCATATTTCAAATAATTCTGTTAGTAGTATACCAGTTATATCATTAGTCATATTTCAATTAAATCGGTTAGTAGTATACCAGTTATATCATTAGTCATATTTCAATTAAATCGGTTAGTAGTATACCAGTTATATCATTAGTCATATTTCAAATAATTCTGTTAGTAGTATACCAGTTATATCATTAGTCATATTTCAATTAAATCGTAAATCGGTTAGTAGTATACCAGTTATATCATTAGTCATATTTCAGTTAAATCGGTTAGTAGTATACCAATTATATCGGTCATATTTCAATTAAATCAGTTAGTAGTATACCAGTTATATCATTAGTCATATTTCAATTAAATCGGTTAGTAGTATACCAGTTATATCATTAGTCATATTTCAGTTAAATCGGTTAGTAGTATACCAGTTATATCATTAGTCATATTTCAAATAATTCTGTTAGTAGTATACCAGTTATATCATTAGTCATATTTCAGTTAAATCTGTTAGTAGTATACCAGTTATATCATTAGTCATATTTCAATTAAATCGGTTAGTAGTATACCAGTTATATCATTAGTCATATTTCAATTAAATCGTTTAGTAGTATACCAGTTATATCATTAGTCATATTTCAATTAAATCGGTTAGTAGTATACCAGTTATATCATTAGTCATATTTCAATTAAATCTGTTAGTAGTATACCAGTTATATCATTAGTCATATTTCAAATAATTCTGTTAGTAGTATACCAGTTATATCATTAGTCATATTTCAATTAAATCGGTTAGTAGTATACCAGTTATATCATTAGTCATATTTCAAATAATTCTGTTAGTAGTATACCAGTTATATCATTAGTCATATTTCAATTAAATCGGTTAGTAGTATACCAGTTATATCATTAGTCATATTTCAGTTAAATCGGTTAGTAGTATACCAATTATATCGGTCATATTTCAATTAAATCAGTTAGTAGTATACCAGTTATATCATTAGTCATATTTCAATTAAATCGGTTAGTAGTATACCAGTTATATCATTAGTCATATTTCAATTAAATCGGTTAGTAGTATACCAGTTATATCATTAGTCATATTTCAAATAATTCTGTTAGTAGTATACCAGTTATATCATTAGTCATATTTCAATTAAATCTGTTAGTAGTATACCAGTTATATCATTAGTCATATTTCAATTAAATCGGTTAGTAGTGTACCAATTATATCGGTCATATTTCAATTAAATCAGTTAGTAGTATACCAATTATATCATTAGTCATATTTCAATTAAATCTGTTAGTAGTATACCAGTTATATCATTAGTCATATTTCAATTAAATCTGTTAGTAGTATACCAGTTATATCGTTAGTCATATTTCAATTAAATCTGTTAGTAGTATATCAGTTATATCATTAGTCATATTTCAGTTAAATCTGTAAGTAGTATACCAGTTATATCATTAGTCATATTTCAATTAAATTGGTTAGTAGTATACCAGTTATATCGTTAGTCATATTTCAGTTAAATCTGTTAGTAGTATAGCAGTTATATCGTTAGTCATATTTCAATTAAATCGGTTAGTAGTATACCAGTTATATCATTAGTCATATTTCAATTAAATCGGTTAGTAGTATGCCTATTATAAGACACAGTTACACAAGCTCTTCAAGCTCAATTCTTACTAACTGGAGTTAAATTATTCCGATATACCCCACACAGAAGATTGAGCAGCCTTTGAGGCTCCATGTGGAAAGGCCTTGGCCTTAGAGCTACAGACCTCTGCCCTGCATGGGTTCGCATCCATGCGGAGAGTATATCTGATGGAAAACCATCTCATCTCGTCTGAGGCTGCTGTCCCAATATTATGTTACACAGTAAGTTATTGACTTAATATGGGATATGTGGTGTCAGTAAATTCCTTATTAGACAAGAGCGAAGCTTGAGTCCCATATGGCATTTACTGACAATTTATATACCATATTAGGTCACTAAGACACTGTGGTCTCCGTGGCCTAATGGTTAACGACGTTGCGTTGTAAACCTTCGCCTCTCACCGCTGCGGGTTCGAATCCATCTGGGAGCTCAACTTGTAAGTGAGGAAGTGTTGTCGATTCTTACGGATGGCGGGAGGTGTACAGTACTGGTTCTACCCAGGTAAAGTGGGTGGTCTGCCTCCAGCACAAAATATCAACCGTCATATATAATCTTACTTGTAAAACACCAAACAAACAAGAATATACATTAACGTTTAGCATTTTAAAACAAGAAGCTTTTATGGGAAACAGCATGACATCATGAAGGAAATGTAGTCACATCAACATCTGGTTTGACGTGTATAGAAAAGTTACCATGTATGGATTATACGTGATCTCCATGTGATACCTTTTGCATGATCTTTCATTCCTCCTCAGTGTCGGTGCACAGGAACTATTCAGTAAGGCAGGGTTGTCAGCAGGTTCTGCTGGCCGTTCTCCGCAAACAGCAGGAACAAGGTCAACCGAAGTGGACCCCCAGACTCCGAGACATCATCTCCGTCTTTGTCAATTATGGTTTGTAGAATTTACCTGTTAATCTATATGCAATTTGGGTGTTTGATGCCTTGGCCCTGAATGAGTCAAGAGAACTTTAACCTGTGTTAACCTGTATGCAATTTGTGTGTTGGATCCCTTGGCCCAGCATGGTTCAACAGAATTTTGATCATTTGAAGTTGTAATACTTCTCTCTGCAAAGCATAATGACATATTACTTTGCTCTTGTTTGTAATCATTATTATATATATCTTTTATCATGTGTGTCAAAACAGTGGCAACACAATTTAGATTCACTGCAGTTCTTGTAATTAGCTTATACACCTGTAAATATATATTTATTTTTTTACTTGATATGAGTATTGCTCTTGTAGACATACCAAATTGATACATTGTTTTACAGGGGTAGATCTTGAGACACTGATTCCACAGGACTTGCCTCTACTGACATCATTAGGTAAATATCAAATTCATAAATGACTAGGTAAATATCAAATTCATAAATGTCTAGGTAAATCTCAAATTCATAATGTCTAAGTAAATCTCAAATTCATAATGTCTAGGTAAATCTCAAATACATAATCATTCAGGTAAATCTCAAAGTCACAACTATCTTGGTAAATTTCAAATTTATAACTATGTAAAACTATTTTAGGTAAATTTCAAATTCATAACTATCTGTCCGGTAACATATTATAAAAAACAAAATATTTTGTCAAGCTTATTGGCAAGCATAGACAACAGAGTCCAAAAAGGCTTGTAACATTCACACCATGTTATTGTTTCCATTATTCCTTGCGCTACCAAATATCACGCTATTGCATAGAAGTTTGTGATAAATTAGTGATTGTGAAATCGGAGTTATAGTCTGGTAATCTGGTGTTACTTTGTTTGCTGAGATTTTCGTAGTTCTCGTATAGACATGCAACAAGTCTTCATAACATGTCTATGTCGATTGATTTTATGTAAACCATCATTTTGACCCTAAGAGACCGGCAGTAACACCTGTTTACTTGTATGTAATTGCAATATTTTCAGACAGAAGCTTCAACATCAGCCCAATCATGAAGCTCCTCCTCCTCACATAAATAACAATGGTTACCAGAAAGAGAATCTGGCCCTTGTTCTACAAATAATGGCCCAGTCTTTATATGGAAACAGGTAATGTACAAATAGTCTCTGTCTTTTATTCCCAGGAAAAGAAAAAGAGTTGTTGTTTTTTCAAATTGGAAAGGGCCCCGTGACTTTGAATTTGGGAAAATTAGTGCACTTACGGTTGGAAGTGGGGGAAAAAAGAGCTTGGTTTTGAGTTTGTAACTCTTAATTCGGGGCTGCAGTTGTGTGGTTTGGTCTGGTTAAAGCTGTTTACATTGTGTCTATAGAGTTTGGATTCTCAAAATATGTAAGTTATATATATATACCTCATTGTCAGTAGGTTTAGAAACGGTGTATATCTGTTATAAATTTGCCTATTGATCAGGGCTCCAAGATTAGGATAGCCCAATGCCCGGGGCTAGTCCAATCTGAATCCGGGCTAGTCTCTCTTTCAAAAATGGTTGCCCGTCGGGCTAGTCTAAAAAATCTCGGGACAATCAAATTTTTCAAACTAAAATCCAACTTCATAGTTGCGTGTAATTGAAGCCGTATTTGTCGAAAATTATCTCCCTTCATTAAAGTTCATCAATTTGAAAGTGCGCATTTCATTGGTTGATTACACGATTTGAACAGACGACTAACAGCTTTCATACTGACATTGAGTGGTCACGCAAAATTGTCACGTTGGACAGAAGAAGAAAGGTCACTCAAATATTAACAGTTTGAATGGTGATTTCGTTTTAATATTCTTATTTTCGATGAATTGCTGTAAAATCTTTTTCTATTTTTAG
>JAWPHD010008206.1:0-118052 GCA_037043455.1 Cyrtodaria siliqua
GTGCTCCAAACCTCACTATTACCCAGTTGTCATCCCAGTTAGACAGGACCGTGTCTAGGGTGCTCCAAACCTCACTCTTACCCAGTTGTCATCCCAGTTAGACAGGACCGTGTCTATGGTGCTTTAAACCTCACTCTTACCCAGTTGTCATCCCAATTAGACAGGACCGTGTCTATGGTGCTCCAAATCTCACTATTACCCAGTTGTCATCCCAGTTAGACAGGACCGTGTCTAGGGTGCTCCAAACCTCACTCTTACCCAGTTGTCATCCCAATTAGACAGGACCGTGTCTATGGTGCTCCAAACCTCAATATTACCCAGTTGTCATCCCAGTTAGACAGGATCGTGTCTAGGGTGCTCCAAACCTCACTATTACCCAGCTGTCATCCCAATTAGACAGGACCGTGTCTATGGTGCTCCAAACCTCACTATTACCAAGTTGTCATCCCAGTTAGACAGGACCGTGTCTAGGGTGCTCCAAACCTTACTCTTACCCAGTTGTCATCCCAATTAGACAGGACCGTGTCTATGGTGCTCCAAACCTTACTGTTACCCAGTTGTCATCACAGTTAGACAGGACCGTGTCTAGGGTGCTCCAAACCTCACTATTACCCAGTTGTCATCCCAGTTAGACAGGACCGTGTCTATGGTGCTCCAAACCTCACTCTTACCCAGTTGTCATCCCAATTATACAGGACCCTGTCTAGGGTGCTCCAAACCTCACTATTACCCAGCTGTCATCCCAGTTAGACAGGACCGTGTCTATGGTGCTCCAAACCTCACTATTACCCAGTTGTCATCCCAATTAGACAGGACCGTGTCTATGGTGCTCCAAACCTCAATATTACCCAGCTGTCATCCAAATTAGACAGGACCGTGTCTATGGTGCTCCGAACCTCACTATTACCCAGTTGTCATCCCAGTTAGACAGGACCGTGTCTATGGTGCTCCAAACCTCACTCTTATCCAGTTGTCATCCCAGTTAGACAGGACCGTGTCTATGGTGCTCCAAACCTCACTCTTACCCAGTTGTCATCCCAAATAGATAGGACCGTTTCTATGGTGCTCCAAACCTCACTATTACCCAGTTGTCATCCCAGTTAGACAGGACCTTGTCTTTGGTGCTCCAAACCTCACTCTTATCCAGTTGTCATCCCAGTTAGACAGGACCGTGTCTATGGTGCTCCAAACCTCACTATTACCCAGCTGTCATCCCAATTAGACAGGACCGTGTCTATGGTGCTCCAAACCTCACTATTACCCTGTTGTCATCCCAGTTAGACAGGACCGTGTCTATGGTGCTCCAAACCTCACTCTTACCCAGTTGTCATCCCAATTATACAGGACCGTGTCTAGGGTGCTCCAAACCTCACTCTTACCCAGCTGTCATCCCAGTTAGACAGGACCGTGTCTAAGGTGCTCCAAACCTCACTATTACCCAGTTGTCATCCCAGTTAGACAGGACCGTGTCTAGGTGCTCCAAACCTCACTATTACCCAGTTGTCATCCCAATTAGACAGGACCGTGTCTATGGTGCTCCAAACCTCACTATTACCCAGCTGTCATCCCAGTTAGACAGGACCGTGTCTAGGGTGCTCAAAACCTCGCTATTACCCAGTTGGCATCCCAATTAGACAGGACCGTGTCTAGGGTGCTCCAAACCTCACTATTACCCAGTTGTCATCCCAATTAGACAGGACCGTGTCTATGGTGCTCCAAACCTCACTATTACCCAGTTGTCATCCCAGTTAGACAGGACCGTGTCTAGGGTGCTCCAAACCTCACTATTACCCAGTTGTCATCCCAATTAGACAGGACCGTATCTAGGGTGCTCCAAACCTCACTATTACCCAGTTGGCATCCCAGTTAGACAGGACCGTGTCTATGGTTCTCCAAACCTCACTATTACCCAGTTGTCATCCCAGTTAGACAGGACCGTGTCTATGGTTCTCCAAACCTCACTATTACCCAGTTGTCATCCCAGTTAGACAGGACCGTGTCTAGGGTGCTCCAAACCTCACTATTACCCAGTTGTCATTCCAGTTAGAAAGGACCGTGTCTATGGTGCTCCAAACCTCACTATTACCCAGATGTCATCCCAATTAGTCAGGATCGTGTCTATGGTGCTGTAAACCTCACTCTTACCCAGTTGTCATCCCAGTTAGACAGGACAGTGTCTATGGAGCTCCAAACCTCACTATTACCCAGTTGTCATCCCAATTAGACAAGACCGTGTCTAGGGTGCTCCAAACCTCACTATTACCCAGTTGTCATCCGAGTTAGACAGGACCGTGTCTAGGGTGCTCCTAACCTCACTATTACCCAGTTGTCATCCGAGTTAGACAGGACCGTGTATAGGGTGCTCCAAACCTCACTATTACCCAGCTGTCATCCCAATTAGACAGAACCGTGTCTATGGGGCTCCAAACCTCACTATTACCCAGCTGTCATCCCAGTTAGACAGGACCGTCTCTATGGTGCTCCAAACCTCACTAATACCCAGCTGTCATCCCAATTGGACAGGACCGTGTCTACGGTGCTCCAAACCTCACTCTTACCCAGTTGTCATCCCAGTTAGACAGGACCATGTCTATGGTGCTCCAAACCTCACTATTACCCAGCTGTCATCCCAATTAGACAGGACCGTGTCTATGGTGCTCCAAACCTCACTATTACCCAGTTGTCATCCTAGTTAGACAGGACCGTGTTTAGGGAGCTCATAACCTCACTCTTACCCAGTTGTCATCCCAGTCAGACAGGACCGTGTCTGGGGTGCTCCAAACCTCACTATTACCCAGTTGTCATCCCAGGTAGACAGGACCGTGTCTAGGGTGCTCCAAACCTCACTCTTACTCAGTTGTCATCCTAGTCAGACAGGACCGTGTCTAGGGTGCTCCAAACCTCACTATTACCCAGTTGTCCTCCCAGTTAGACATGACCGTGTCTAGGGTGCTCCAAACCTCACTCTTACCCAGTTGTCATCCCAGTTAGACAGGACCGTGTCTATGGTGCTCCAAACCTCACTCTTACCCAGTTGTCATCCAAGTCAGACAGGACCGTGTCTAGGGTGCTCCAAACCTCACTATTACCCAGTTGTCATCCCAGTTAGACAGGACCGCGTCTATGGTGCTCCAAACCTCACTATTTCCCAGTTGTCATCCCAGTTATACAGGACCGTGTCTATGGTGCTCCAAACCTCACTATTACCCAGTTGTCATCGCAGTTATACAGGACCGTGTATATGGTGCTCCAAACCTCACTCTTACCCAGCTGTCATTCCAGTTAGACAGGACCGTGTCTAGGGTGCTCCAAACCTCACTCTTATCCATTTGTCATCCCGATTAGACAGGACCGTGTCTATGGTGCTCCAAACCTCACTCTTACCCAGTTGTCATCCCAATTAGACAGGATCGTGTCTAGGGTGCTCCAGACCTCACTCTTACTGAGTTGTCATCCCAGTTAGACAGGACCGTGCCTATGGTGCTCCAAACCTCACTATTACCCAGTTGTCATCCCAATTAGACAGGACCTTGTCTTTGGTGCTCCAAACCTCACTCTTATCCAGTTGTCATCCCAGTTAGACAGGACCGTGTCTATGGTGCTCCAAACCTCACTATTACCCAGCTGTCATCCCAATTAGACAGGACCGTGTCTATGGTCCTCCAAACCTCACTATTACCCTGTTGTCATCCCAATTAGACAGGACCGTGTCTACGGTGCTCCAAACCTCACTCTTACCCAGTTGTCATCCCAATTATACAGGACCGTGTCTAGGGTGCTCCAAACCTCACTCTTCAAGTTACCCAGCTGTCATCCCAGTTAGACAGGACCGTGTCTAGGGTGCTCCAAACCTCACTATTACCCAGTTGTCCTCCCAGTTAGACAGGACCGTGTCTAAGGTGCTCCAAACCTCACTCTTACCCAGTTGTCAACCAAGTCAGACAGGACCGTGTCTAGGTTGCTCCAAACCTCACTATTACCCAGTTGTCATCCCAGTTAGACAGGACCGTGTCTATGGTGCTCCAAACCTCACTATTACCCAGTTGTCATCCCAGTTAGACAGGACCGTGTCTAGGGTGCTCCAAACCTCACTATTACCCAGCTGTCATCGCAGTTATACAGGACCGTGTCTATGGTGCTCCAAACCTCACTCTTACCCAGCTGTCATTCCAGTTAGACAGGACCGTGTCTAGGGTGCTCCAAACCTCACTCTTATCCAGTTGTCATCCCGATTAGACAGGACCGTGTCTATGGTGCTCCAAACCTCACTCTTACCCAGTTGTCATCCCAATTAGACAGGATCGTGTCTAGGGTGCTCCAGACCTCACTCTTACCGAGTTGTCATCCCAGTTAGACAGGACCGTGCCTATGGTGCTCCAAACCTCACTATTACCCAGTTGTCATCCCAATTAGACAGGACCTTGTCTTTGGTGCTCCAAACCTCACTCTTATCCAGTTGTCATCCCAGTTAGACAGGACCGTGTCTATGGTGCTCCAAACCTCACTATTACCCAGCTGTCATCCCAATTAGACAGGACCGTGTCTATGGTCCTCCAAACCTCACTATTACCCTGTTGTCATCCCAATTAGAAAGGACCGTGTCTACGGTGCTCCAAACCTCACTCTTACCCAGTTGTCATCCCAATTATACAGGACCGTGTCTAGGGTGCTCCAAACCTCACTCTTCAAGTTACCCAGCTGTCATCCCAGTTAGACAGGACCGTGTCTAGGGTGCTCCAAACCTCACTATTACCCAGTTGTCCTCCCAGTTAGACAGGACCGTGTCTAAGGTGCTCCAAACCTCACTCTTACCCAGTTGTCAACCAAGTCAGACAGGACCGTGTCTAGGTTGCTCCAAACCTCACTATTACCCAGTTGTCATCCCAGTTAGACAGGACCGTGTCTATGGTGCTCCAAACCTCACTATTACCCAGTTGTCATCCCAGTTAAACAGGACCGTGTCTAGGGTGCTCCAAACCTTACTATTACCCAGCTGTAATCCCAGTTAGACAGGACCGTGTCTATGGTGCTCCAAACCTCACTCTTACCCAGATGTCATCCCAATTAGACAGGACCGTGTCTATGGTGCTCCAAACCTCACTATTACCCAGTTGTCATCCCAGTTAGACAGGACCGTGTCTATGGTGCTCCAAACCTCACTATTACCCAGTTGTCATCCCAGTTATACAGGACCGTGTCTATGGTGCTCCAAACCTCACTCTTACCCAGCTGTCATCCCAGTTAGACAGGACCGTGTCTAGGGTGCTCCAAACCTCACTCTTATCCAGTTGTCATCCCAATTAGACAGGACCGTGTCTATGGTGCTCCAAACCTCACTCTTACCCAGGTGTCATCCCAATTAGACAGGACCGTGTCTAGGGTGCTCCAAACCTCACTATTACCCAGTTGTCCTCCCAGTTAGACAGGACCGTGTCTATGGTGCTCCAAACCTCACTCTTACCCAGTTGTCATCCCAGTTAGACAGGACCGCGTCTATGGTGGTCCAAACCTCACTATTACCCAGTTGTCATCCCCGTTAGACAGGACCGTGTCTAGGGTGCTCCAAACCTCACTATTACCCAGCTGTCATCCCAATTAGACAGGACCGTGTCTATGGTGCTCCAAACCTCACTATTACCCAGCTGTCATCCCAGTTAGACAGGACCGTGTCTATGGTGATCCAAACCTCACTATTACCCAGTTGTCATCACAATTAGACAGGACCGTGTCTATGGTGCTCCAAACCTCACTCTTACCCAGTTGTCATCGCAGTTAGACAGGACCGTGTCTAGGGTGCTCCAAACCTCACCATTACCCAGCTGTCATCCCAATTAGACAGGACCGTGTCTATGGAGCTCCAAACCTCACTATTACCATGCTGTCATCCCAGTCAGACAGGACCGTGTCTATGGTGCTCCAAACCTCACTATTACCCAGGTGTCATCCTAGTTAGACAGGACCGTGTCTAGGGTGCTCATAACCTCACTCTTACCCAGTTGTCATCCCAGTCAGACAGGACCGTGTCTGGGGTGCTCCAAACCTCACTATTACCCAGTTGTCATCCCAGGTAGACAGGACCGTGTCTAGGGTGCTCCAAACCTCACTCTTACTCAGTTGTCATCCCAGTCAGACAGGACCGTGTCTAGGGTGCTCCAAACCTCACTATTACCCAGTTGTCCTCCCAGTTAGACAGGACCGTGTCTAGGGTGCTCCAAATCTCACTCTTACCCAGTTGTCATCCCAGTTAGACAGGACCGTGTCTAGGGTGCTCCAAACCTCACTCTTTCCCAGTTGTCATCCAAGTCAGACAGGACCGTGTCTAGGGTGCTCCAAACCTCACTATTACCCAGCTGTCATCCCAATTAGACAGGACCGTGTCTATGGTCCTCCAAACCTCACTATTACCCTGTTGTCATCCCAATTAGACAGGACCGTGTCTACGGTGCTTCAAACCTCACTCTTACCCAGTTGTCATCCCAATTATACAGGACCGTGTCTAGGGTGCTCCAAACCTCACTCTTCAAGTTACCCAGCTGTCATCCCAGTTAGACAGGACCGTGTCTAGGGTGCTCCAAACCTCACTATTACCCAGTTGTCCTCCCAGTTAGACAGGACCGTGTCTAAGGTGCTCCAAACCTCACTCTTACCCAGTTGTCAACCAAGTCAGACAGGACCGTGTCTAGGTTGCTCCAAACCTCACTCTTACCCAGTTGTCATCCCAGTCATACAGGACCGTGTCTAGGGTGCTCCAAACCTCACTATTACCCAGTTGTCATCCCAGTTAGACAGGACCGTGTCTATGGTGCTCCAAACCTCACTATTACCCAGTTGTCATCCCAGTTAGACAGGACCGTGTCTAGGGTGCTCCAAACCTCACTATTACCCAGCTGTAATCCCAGTTAGACAGGACCGTGTCTATGGTGCTCCAAACCTCACTCTTACCCAGATGTCATCCCAATTAGACAGGACCGTGTCTATGGTGCTCCAAACCTCACTATTACCCAGTTGTCATCCCAGTTAGACAGGACCGTGTCTATGGTGCTCCAAACCTCACTATTACCCAGTTGTCATCCCAGTTATACAGGACCGTGTCTATGGTGCTCCAAACCTCACTCTTACCCAGCTGTCATCCCAGTTAGACAGGACCGTGTCTAGGGTGCTCCAAACCTCACTCTTATCCAGTTGTCATCCCAATTAGACAGGATCGTGTCTATGGTGCTCCAAACCACACTCTTACCCAGGTGTCATCCCAATTAGACAGGACCGTGTCTAGGGTGCTCCAAACCTCACTCTTACCCAGTTGTCATCCCAGTTAGACGACAGGACCGCGTCTATGGTGGTCCAAACCTCACTATTACCCAGTTGTCATCCCCGTTAGACAGGACCGTGTCTAGGGTGCTCCAAACCTCACTATTACCCAGCTGTCATCCCAATTAGACAGGACCGTGTCTATGGTGCTCCAAACCTCACTATTACCCAGCTGTCATCCCAGTTAGACAGGACCGTGTCTATGGTGATCCAAACTTCACTATTACCCAGTTGTCATCCCAATTAGACAGGACCGTGTCTATGGTGCTCCAAACCTCACTCTTACCCAGTTGTCATCGCAGTTAGACAGGACCGTGTCTAGGGTGCTCCAAACCTCACCATTACCCAGCTGTCATCCCAATTAGACAGGACCGTGTCTATGGTGCTCCAAACCTCACTATTACCCAGCTGTCATCCCAGTCAGACAGGACCGTGTCAATGGTACTCCAAACCTCACTATTACCCAGTTGTCATCCTAGTTAGACAGGACCGTGTCTAGGGTGCTCATAACCTCACTCTTACCCAGTTGTCATCCCAGTCAGATAGGACCGTGTCTGGGGTGCTCCAAACCTCACTATTACCCAGTTGTCATCCCAGGTAGACAGGACCGTGTCTAGGGTGCTCCAAACCTCACTCTTACTCAGTTGTCATCCCAGTCAGACAGGACCGTGTCTAGGGTGCTCCAAACCTCACTATTACCCAGTTGTCCTCCCAGTTAGACAGGACCGTGTCTAAGGTGCTCCAAATCTCACTCTTACCCAGTTGTCATCCCAGTTAGACAGGACCGTGTCTAGGGTGCTCCAAACCTCACTCTTTCCCAGTTGTCATCCAAGTCAGACAGGACCGTGTCTAGGGTGCTCCAAACCTCACTATTACCCAGTTGTCATCCCAGTTAGACAGGACCGTGTCTATGGTGCTCCAAACATCACTATTACCCAGTTGTCATCCCAGTTAGACAGGACCGTGTCTAGGGTGCTCCAAACCTCACTATTACCCAGTTGTCATCCCAGTTAGACATGACCGTGTCTATGGTGCTCCAAACCTCACTATTACCCAGTTGCCATCCCAGTTATACAGGACCGTGTCTATGGTGCTCCAAACCTCACTATTACCCAGTTGCCATCCCAGTTATACAGGACCGTGTCTATGGTGCTCCAAACCTCACTCTTACCCAGCTGTCATTCCAGTTAGACAGGACCGTGTCTATGGTGCTCCAAACCTCACTCTTATCCAGTTGTCATCCCGATTAGACAGCACCGCGTCTATGGTGCTCCAAACCTCACTCTTACCCAGTTGTCATCCCAATTAGACAGGATCGTGTCTAGGGTGCTCCAAACCTCACTCTTACCGAGTTGTCATCCCAGTTAGACAGGACCGTTCCTATGGTGCTCCAAACCTCACTCTTACCCAGTTGTCATCCCAATTAGACAGGACCTTGTCTTTGGTGCTCCAAACCTCACTCTTATCTAGTTGTCATCCCAGTTAGACAGGACCGTGTATATGGTGCTCCAAACCTCACTATTATCCAGCTGTCATCCCAATTAAACAGGACCGTGTCTATGGTCCTCCAAACATCACTATTACCCTGTTGTCATCCCAGTTAGACAGGACCCTGTCTATGGTGCTCCAAACCTCACTCTTACCCAGTTGTCATCCCAATTATACAGGACCGTGTCTAGGGTGCTCAAAACCTCACTCTTACTCAGATGTCATCCCAGTTAGACAGGACCGTGTCTAGGATGCTCCAAACCTCACTATTACCCAGTTGTCCTTCCAGTTAGACAGGACCGTGTCTAGGGTGCTCCAAACCTCACTCTTACCCAGTTGTCATCCAAGTCAGACAGGACCGTGTCTAGGTTGCTCCAAACCTCACTCTTACCCAGTTGTCATCCCAGTCAGACAGGACCGTGTCTAGGGTGCTCCAAACCTCACTATTACCCAGTTGTCATCCCAGTTAGACAGGACCTTGTCTAGGGTACTCCAAACCTCACTATTACCAAGCTGTCATCCCAGTTAGACAGGACCGTGTCTATGGTGCTCCAAACCTCACTCTTAACCAGATGTCATCCCAATTAGACAGGACCGTGTCTATGGTGCTCCAAACCTCACTCTTACCAAGCTGTCATCCCAGTTAGACAGGACCGTGTCTAGGGTGCTCCAAACCTCACTCTTATCCAGTTGTCATACCAATTAGACAGGACCGTGTCTATGGTGCTACAAACCTCACTCTTACCCAGTTGTCATCCCAATTAGACAGGACCGTGTCTAGGGTGCTCCAAACCTCACTCTTACCCAGTTGTCATCCCAGTTAGACAGGACCGTGTCTATAGTGCTCCAAACCTCACTATTACCCAGTTGTCATCCCCGTTAGACAGGACCGTGTCTAAGGTGCTCCAAACCTCACATTACCCAGCTGTCATCCCAGTTAGACAGGACCGTGCTATGGTGCTCCAAACCTCACTCTTACCCAGTTGTCATCGCAGTTAGACAGGACCGTATCTAGGGTGCTCCAAACCTCACTCTTACCCAGTTGTCATCCGAGTTAGACAGGACCGTGTCTAGGGTGCTCCAAACCTCACTATTACCCAGCTGTCATCCCAATTAGACAGGACCGTGTCTATGGTGCTCCAAACCTCACTATTACCCAGCTGTCATCCCAGTTAGACAGGACCGTGTCTATGGTGCTCCAAACCTCACTCTTACCCAGTTGTCATCCCAGTTAGACAGGACCGTGTCTAGGGTGCTCCAAACCTCACTCTTGCCCAGTTGTCATCCCAATTAGACAGGACCGTGTCTAGGGTGCTCCGTGTCTAGGGTGCTCCAAACCTCACTCTTGCCCAGTTGTCATCCCAATTAGACAGGACCGTGTCTAGGGTGCTCCGTGTCTAGGGTGCTCCAAACCTCACTCTTACCCAGTTGTCATCCCAATTAGACAGGACCGTGTCTATGGTGCTCCAAACCTCACTCTTATCCAGCTCTCATCCCAATTAGACAGGACCGTGTCTATGGTGCTCCAAACCTCACTATTACCCAGTTGTCATCCCAATTAGACAGGACAGTGTCTATGGGGCTCCAAACCTCACTCTTATCCAGCTGTCATCCTAGTTAGACAGGACCGTGTCTATGGTGCACCAAACCTCACTATTACCCAGTTGTCATCCCAGTTAGACAGGACCATGTCTAGCGTGCTCCAAACCTCACTATTACCATGTTGTCATCCCAATTAGACAGGACCGTGTCTATGGTGCTCCAAACCTCACTATTACCAAGTTGTCATCCCAATTAGACAGGACCGTGTCTAGCGTGCTCCAAACCTCACTCTTATCCAGCTGTCATCCCAGTTAGACAGGACCGTGTCTAGGGTGCTCCAAACCTCACTATTACCCAGTTGTCATCCCAGTTAGACAGGACCGTGTCTATGGTGCTCCAAACATCACTATTACCCAGTTGTCATCCCAATTAGACAGGACCGTGTCTATGGTGCTCCAAACCTCACTCTTACCCAGCTGTCACCCCAGTTAGACAGGACCGTGTCTAGGGTGCTCCAAACCTCACTCTTATCCAGTTGTCATCCCAATTAGACAGGACCGTATCTATGGTGCTCCAAACCTCACTCTTACCAAGTTGTCATCCCAATTAGACAGGACCGTGTCTAGGGTGCTCCAAACCTCACTCTTACCCAGTTGTCATCCCAGTTAGACAGGACCGTGTCTATGGTGCTCCAAACCTCACTATTACCCAGTTGTCATCCCGATTAGACAGGACCGTGTCTAGGGTGCTCCAAACCTCACTCTTATCCAGCTGTCATCCCAGTTAGACAGGACCGTGTCTAGGGTGCTCCAAACCTCACTATTACCCAGCTGTCATCCCAATTAGACAGGACCGTGTCTATGGTGCTCCAAACCTCACTCTTACCCAGTTGTCATCCCAGTTAGACAGGACCGTGTCTATGGTGCTCCAAACCTCACTATTTCCCAGTTGTCATCCCAGTTAGACAGGACCGTGTCTAGGGTGCTCCAAACCTCACTCTTATCCAGCTGTCATCCCAATTAGACAGGACCGTGTCTATGGTGCTCCAAACCTCACTCTTACCCAGTTGTCATCCCAATTAGACAGGACCGTGTCTATGGTGCTCCAAACCTCACTCTTACCCAGTTGTCATCCCAATTAGACAGGACCGTGTCTATGGTGCTCCAAACCTCACTATTACCCAGTTGTCATCCCAATTAGACAGGACCGTGTCTATGGTGCTCCAAACCTCAGTCTTGCCCAGTTGTCATCCCAATTAGACAGGACCGTTTCTATGGTGCTCCAAACCTCACTCTTATCCAGCTGTCATCCCAGTTAGACAGGACCGTGTCTAGGGTGCTCCAAACCTCACTATTACCCAGCTGTCATCCCAGTCAGACAAGACCGTGTCAATAAGGTAATTCCCATCAGAACGTATCATCTAACAAACTAAGTAGAACTAATAAGCAATATAAGTAAAACACAAAGATGATCATGTATATATGAATATAGAAAATAAAAGCGTAGAAAACCACAAAGTAAGTACTCAATTACTGAAACCAGAACAGAAAAGAAATAAACATTGGGGGAACGACAAGACAACATTGAAGACAAACATTAATTTGAACAACAAGACAACATTTAAACAAACATTAATTGTCACGTTACTTTTCAGGATTTAGTTAAACGCCATCATAGCCTTTGATGTTTGTCTTAAATATTGTCTTGTCCCTTAATTGTTTTCTCTCTTGTTGCTCTGGCTTCTGTCACGTCAGTGTACTTGCTTTGTGACTTTCTCTGGTTTAGGTTTTTTATATTCAAATACGCGTGCTCATTTATGTGTTATACTTATATCTCTTATTAATGCTGCCTTGTTTGTTAGAATATAACCTGGCGGGGATATCTTTATTTACACTGTCCCGTTTTATTAGGATGACAGTAGGGTAAGAGTGAGGTTTGGTGCACCCTAGAACCTATTAAACCCCCGCTTAGCCATTCACCGTAGCATGGCGGTAGCCATATTGTCAACCCTTCATCATATCTTGCCTTTTATTCATTTTTGTAATTATTGTTTATTTCTGTGCGTGTTTTTGTTTGACTGTTGTCCTTGAATGCTACATTTCCTCTTCGACCTTTATATCTGCTTTTAAATGATTTACATGATATTGTTCATAGAAAAATCAGAGGCTATGAAACATTCAAATGATTTAGATCGTACTTTAGTTATATAACCATGGCAGCTCTCTTAAAATGCGTTAAAGGGAGGATTAGCTGGTTTACAACTCTTCATGCTTGGCTTAAAGAGACTTAATGGTTTACACCTCTCTGAATGATTCGAAGAGAGGTTCCAGTTTTTTTGAAGAGTTGTTCAAATAACCTAATTTATATCCTTTCGATTGATTAAAGAGAGGTGTGAATGTTGTTTGAGAATTGGTTTTGAAGGAATGTCTCTCACATTGACATAGCCAGATATTTCCACCAGAACTGTTAAGCAGCACTTGTTCGCTAGAAACTTATAGAAAATTGGATTCATTCGTGACAATTCAAATAGTCCCGAGCTTAAGAGAAATGTTCCGAAGATGCGTCTCTTGTTTGTTCTCTATCATTTGATTTTCTAACATCCGTCTAATTACCGGAAACCATGTCTTGATTGCTGTCTATTCCCCAAGGTATGCCCATGGCTTTCCCGTTTGGCGGAGAGAAGGCGGGGACAGATGTAGGTGCATAACTGAATCGTGGTAGACAGGCGTGAATGCAATAATGTTTAACTTAATAGCTATTTAACGAATCATTGGTTCAAATGAATTCCAACAAACTTCCCTTCCGACCGACTGTTTCAGTTCCGCTGAAAGTGACTCAAAACCAAAAGCGCAATGTTCAGCGGTGGCTTCTCGAATTCGCACTCTTTCATTTAAGAGGCTATCATTCTACTAAAACACATAGCGACTCCACCCCACCTTCTTGAGAGCGATGGGCACTGTGGTAAGGTGCTATAATGGTGGAAGGTGGTGTTTGTGTGTGTGTTGGGGTGCGAGGGGTGGAGGTGAATAGCGTTAAAAGAGGTAACTAGACGGGGTGGAAGGGTGGCGGGGGGTGGATAATATCGAGGGTGGTGTGTGTGAACAAGGTGAATTATTCATCCCCAAAGAGTTCAGCATACTTTAAACATCGAAATAATAGCGTATATGTTTTATAACAGGGCAGATATTAAATACATTTTTATTAAGGACAATATAGTAAAGGACAATATAGTAACTTTGTTGTGTTTTCTTATTAAAGTCATATTTATTTCATCTGGATTTGGCCATACAGCAGCGTAAATTATTGGATGCAAAATATCGTATTTCAATACATTAGCATAAAGTTATTGTGTATCGGTTATTGCAAAACCTCGTATTTCAGAGTTTGGAGTTGGACATGTTAGTTTTACAGGAATAAATGAGATGATTACATTTAAAATTAAGTAATATATTAGGAATTACGACTTACTCGAGGAATACAGAAGAATCGAGTTTGAAAAACAGTGAAACACATGAAAACATTGAATTTATTAACACATATTTTTACTGCTGATTTTCATCAAATTAAAACACATGTTATTTAATTTGTTTTGCAATAATAAATATAAATAATGGTAGAACAAGACAATTTAGAGTCTTAGAAATTGGAATGCTTACCAGATATGTTAATAAAAACACTTTCTAACTAGTATTGTTGAAGAATTAAACAGTGTGGCCGATATACGACTGTTTGCAAGAAGAATATTTTAGCGACGTGATCCGTTCATATCGTAGCTTCGAAATACGACCTTTTGCAAGCAGATTATTTCTTAGCGTTGACAATTTCAAACCGTTTTTCCGAGATACGATTTTTTTCAAGATGACATTTTGATCTTTGTGTTTTAAATATCATTTTGCGAGTTGATATAACGATGGGGATTTTAACACAATGTGTAATAAAGGCAGTTGGAGATTATTGTGCAAAAAAGTGAATTTGGTCAAATATCGAGTTACGAGGTTTTGCAGTTACAAATGTTGACTGTTGTTGGCGAAGAAGATACTTTAATGTGTTTCATTATGGATAGGGAACCCCATTACTAATAGATCAGGAGTTTTATACTCATAGTAATACTATTGAAAGTCCCCACAGGATGCCTCCACATATGTTTGTATATATTTGGTAGAGGTAGCGTGACATTCACTCCTATATAGGCTGTCAGGAAATAAGGGGGCATGCTTGCAAAAGTTGTGGATAGATGTAAGGAATTGTGTATACAGTTATATTAGTGAGAGGACTTTCAATATACTACTATACTTTAAAAAACACAACACCTGAATATATTTACCGCTGGATAGTAAATGGGGTTGTCACTGGAACCGTCACTGAATCAGTGTATAATATTTCATGCGTGCTACTTTGCGATATATTAAATATACCTGTAGAATCTTCAAGGGCTCTGTCGTAAGGACTACGTCCTTTTAAAACCCCTCTTGATGTAGCAGATATGTAGCAAGACAACTATCGTATTTGTATTAGGTTTAGAATTCTGGTGCAATTTTTTTAAAAGTTTGGCTGTGTGTAACTGTCACTTTAACATTCTATATTTTGTTATAACTGGTATTGCCAATTTTGCCAATGCCGATCAAACATGATTTTAAACTTTTCCACATCTTTGGCCTGCACAACATCCTGTGGCAACTGGTTCCACATACTGACGACTCTTGAGGAAAACTGGTGTAGTGTAAAGGTAGTTCTGCACCTTGGCTTCTCGAGTTTGAGGGAATGGCCTCTGGTCACTGAACCTGACAACTTGAAAAACTGTTCTTGTTTGAACTTGTCGAAATTTCGGAGTATCTTAAAGGTCTGTATTGTATCAGCCCTTAATCTTCTGTAGCTAAGAGAGGGTAATTTCAGATTTGCCAATCTTTCGGTGTATGGAAGATCTTTCAGACATGGCACTAGTTTGGTTGCTCTCATCTGCAGTCTTACAATAGATTCAATATCCTTTTTCAAGTATGGATGCCAAACAACATTTGCAAATTCAACATGCGGCCTCACAAGTGCAGTATATAACTTCACAAATACATGTTTGTCCACAAAACTGAAGGAGTTCTTAATAAGTGACAAAATGCTGTTTGCTTTAATTATCTTTGTTGATATATGCTTGCTGAACTTAAGGTCTCTCTCGAACACTACTCCCAAGTCACATTCTTCAGTAACACAAGACAGTTCCCTCCCTTGCATTGAGTAAGAATTCTCCGGGTTATTAATTCCATAATGAATGACCTTACACTTGTCGATATTGAAATATAATACTATTTAAAGCTAGACACAATCGCTTCGATAAACATGTATGAAAATATCGATTAGTATAATATGGCTTATAGTATAAAGCTTAAAGAAATGGGTTAAGTAGTACTTTTATGTATGTATACCATCGGTTGGTCGAACTAATGTGGGAATCCCTCTACCTAAAGTGAATCACTTTAAAGGGAGTACATCAGGATTTTTCTAGAAATATCTTAAATTATAAAAATGTTCCAATTCATGATAAAACACTTATATCCATCAAAATATGATGTTCGAACCATATTGTTAAGGTTTAAACTTCGAATACACCATATAGCTAGGACGAAATCGGGCATAAAATGCTGAAATTAACCCTGGTGCGTAACCTAGGATAGCACGTATTACTGTACAGAATGAATTTCCTTATAACTAAGGGGTCATTTTTAGGATCATTCATTATGTTTAGGCGCTTTAAAATAGAAAATATCATTATTTGTCAATTTTAAGTCAGACCCCTAGACCCCTTTGAAAAGCCTGATGTACTCCCTTTAAAGGACTATCATAATGAGTTACAGTTGCATAATCAGTGTATGCCATAAACTAATATTAAATCAATGATGATTTAAGGGTATAAATACAACTTTTTTTGTTGAGAAAATGGGCCTGAAACACACGTATTGCATATTCGGAGAAAGAGGCACAAATCGTCAGAAGAAGATGGTCATACATATGTTTGACCCGCTATTTTTTAGCTTATAGATTCCTTTTAGAGTATTAAAAAATAAACCTTTAAATTCAACTTTTGTATTAAAAATATAACACTCACTATTCAATATCATGTGGTAATGTTGGAATATGATCGAAAATAAAACATAATACATATATTAGTCTTCAAGATCGCCTCCGATTGCTTTAAAGGGACATAAGGCAATCTTAAAGTACGTGTAGTTATCAAATATTACTTCAAAATTTTGATTTATTAGTCCAGTTTTGTTTTGACTTTAAATTTACCAACATATATTTAAATATAAGGTACTACAATTCGGAGTTTTCATCTTTTTATGCTATTTTGTCAGAGGTTTTAAAATAGTACTGGTACAAACTAATCAGCACTTTGCTTTAAACGATTATAATATAAAATATTAATAAATATGGTTTGCAAATATACAGGTTATGTAGAATAACAAACGAGAGGCTGCGAAAAAAAAAGAAGTCTGTCCCTTTAAGTCAATATTTGATCGATTAATGGCTATTAGTTTAAGCACTTATTGTATTCACAATGGTATGCACAGTTTACATACTCAGTCATACAATAATATAGCCGTGAGAATCATGACACTTATGGTAGTATGTGAGAATCATGACTTGTATGATAGTATGTGAGAATCATGACTCTTATGGTAGTATGTGAGAATCATGGCTCTTATGGTTGTCACAAAATGTCACGGGTAGAGCGTACTGGTCGCATATAGCTCTTGTATCGGTTACACCCAAAATCTATTGTTCGAGTTGAAACAATTTCACAATATTCATGATCTATTCATGTAACACGTAAAAGCGTGCACATTTTAAGTGGCCGCCAGAGAGGCCGTGTCATAAGTTTAGTTTTGTGCTAATGCATGTAAACGTATAGGTATATTTTCCTTAAACGGCAAAATTGTATAAGGGCCTCGCGTGTAGATTCAATACTGTAGATTTAGCCACGTTTGTCACGGACTGAACGGGGCAAATAATGATTTGGGCGTAATGTTTGCTATAAAACCCATTGTCTTCTAGCTTTCGCCGGGATCATCGATAGTACTTTGTTGGAACAGAGATTGGACGGCAAATTTCACAGGCAACATGTGGTTAGTAATTTTATTAAACTTGTATCGTATATTTGTATTCAGTGGGCGGCGCCATCTTGTTTGGCGGTTACGACATCCGGTTAGCATTGATGTTTCTCAAACATAACTTTAGACTAGCATATGATTTTGAAGTTACTTTATTAGATGTAATTATTGTAATTGATGATTAATTGTAAAACAATATTAATTTGATAACAGTGGATATTAGGTGCATTAGTTAACGTTGGCGTATAACTCGGTGATTGTAATACACGATTGTCAACATTAGTTAACAATGAGATGAGTGACAAGAATAAATGCGTGCATGCATAACTCAGTGAGTGTAATATATGAGTAATTTGATCATGTTTATATTACATGTATTAGGGGCATTGATTAACAGCGACGTACATAGCGTACATATGGCGTTGTAGAATATGTATACATTGCTACTCCTCATTAGTACAGCTTGCATATATTGATTGAATAATGATTTGTTTGGGTAATGATAATTATACATGATTGTTATGTGTGTCAACCGACATCTAAAACGTATGTATAATTACAGCCTAAGCCATCCAGGATATAAGCCATCCAGGGTTGGAGTAAGCCATCTAGGTTTGGATATCCAGGAGTGGAGCTAAGCTTCCACGACTAACGTTACAAGCGGTGGAGACGGTCCCCGTACCTGCGCAGCCAGGTTTTACTAACGACAAACCCCGGGACACAAGGTGGGCCCGTTACCAGTCCTCACTGGAGGAATATCATTCATAATCTCAGTGGAGATTAACTATCATGGCATCGCGTCATCAACCCTTACAGAAGGCATTTGATGACAATCATCCATTGAATTCGCGCATCGTCATCTTCATGAGCTCTCGCGCATCACAGTTATCGCGCTAGATCAACATTGTTATAGCTTTAACAACACTTTAGTGTCTTAGACATTCAGTATTTATAGCAATACTAAGAACGTCTTAAACGTTCAGGAGAACATTCTTTTCATAGTTCATTTGTGTATTCGCTTGTTTTTTTAGATCATTGTATATATATTAAACATATTTTAAAAGTTGCATTAAACTTATGTAAATGCATTCACCGTCATTGATTCTTTCCTGAGTTAGCCATACCACTAAGGTCATCCTGTGACAATGGTAGTATGAGAGAATCATGACTTTTATGATAGTATGTGAGAATCGTGACTCTTATGGTAGTATGTGAGAATCATGACTTTTATGATAGTATGTGAGAATGGTGACTCTTATGGTAGTATGTGAGAATCATGGCTCTTATGATAGTATGAGAGAATCATGGCTCTTATGGTAGTATGTGAGAATCATGGCTCTTATGGTAGTATGAGAGAATCATGGCTCTTATGGTAGAATGAGTGAAACATGACTTATGGTAGTATGTGAGACTCGTGACTCTTATGGTAGTACGTGAGAATCTGACTTATGGTAGTATGTGGAAATCGTGGCTCTATGATAGTATGTGAGTATCGTCTCTTTTAAGGTAGAATGTGAGAATCTGACTTATGGTAGTATGTGGAAATCGTGGCTCTTATGGTAGTATGTGAGAATCGTGGCTCTTATGGTAGTATGTGAGAATCGTGGCTCTTATGGTAGTATGTGATAATCGTAGCTCTTATTGTATTATACGAGTATCGTGACTCTTATGGTAGTATATAAGAATCGTAGCTCGTATGTCAGTATGTGTGAAACTGACACTTACGGTATTATGGGAGAACCATCTCTCGTAAGGTAGTATGTGAGAATCTTTGCTCTTATGATAGTATGTGAGAATCGTGGCTCTTATGGTAGTATGTGAGAATCGTAGCTCTTACGGTAGTATGTGAGAATCGTGACTCTTATGGTAGTATGTGAGTATCGTGACTCTTATGGTAGTATATAAGAATCGTAGCTCTTATGTCAGTATGTGTGAAACTGACACTTACGGTATTATGGGAGAACCATCTCTCGTAAGGTAGTATGTGAGAATCTTTGCTCTTATGATAGTATGTGAGAATCTGACTCTTATGGTAGTATTTGAGAGCCATGGCTCAGCCTCTTATGGTATTATGTGAGAATCGTGGCTCTTATGATAGTATTGAGAATCGTAGCTCTTATGGTAGTATGTGAGAATTGTTGCTCTTATGGTAGTATGTGAGAATCGTAGATATTATGGTAGTATGCGAGAATCGTAAATATTATGGTAGTATGCGAGAATCGTGACTCTTATGGTAGTATGTGAGAATCGTGACTCTTATGGTAGTATGTGAAAATCGTGGCTCTTCGTGGCTCTTACGGTAGTATGTGAGAATCGTGGATGTTCTGTTTGTGCGCCAAGGCGTCGCGGAGGGATATTTACTTAAAAACGTCACGCGCAAAAAACGTAAACAAACTGCGTTTTGAGCAGATTTCAGGATGGCGGTCAAAATGACACCAGTGATGTAAATTGTATTCAGCTGACAATGTACAAAGATGACACACATAAACAAATACATGTATTCGTTTGTTACACAGTGGATTTTAAGTTTTTACGTGTTTTGTCTATTCTGTTTTATTAAAAACACAATTTCTAGGCATTTACAAATCGCCGACTGTTTCGAAAATTTAAGCGAAATTTGAGCTTTTAATCAAATTGATAATTACAATTTGTTCTTATAGCGAGAAAAAATACGACAGCAATGACGTCAAGAAAAAATCTTCCTCTACAAGCCTGCAAAATATCATTAACATTTGGAAAAAGTACTTTTTTCTACCGAAAAAAACGTTTCATGACCGTCCATACAATTTCACGTGGAAATAATGAGACATTTTTATATCGGTGCTTTCAACAAAACACTTTTAAAATCACTTTTTTATTATTAAAATTCATAAAGAATTTATACAAGCCATTTCCTTATAAAATAACCATTATTTTCATATTCTACATTTTAAAAAATGTGCCGTCTATGTTGTGTTATTGTAAAAATTATCTCCGATAAAAAAGCAATGAAATAGGAAAATGTCGACCGTTTATCGATCGACTTCAGTTATTTTTTATTTTGTAATTCAGTTTTTATGATGATTTTAACAGCGAGAAAAAAAAACAAGAGCATGAACGATGAGTTTAATCCTTCCTCTAGCAGTATTTAAATTTTCAAGAAAATTTGAAAATAGTTATTTTTGCTACCCCAAAAAACGTTTGGTCACCAGTTTACGCAAGCGTTGTTTTGTGTAGTAGTGGTGTTACACGGCATATGAGTAAACAGGGGTCAGCTCGCTGCGCGATAAATTCTGAAATTAGCTTATAAACGGTAATGAACAAAATGTCATTCAGTAGCTAAATGTGTATAAATAAATCGGTAACATGATAGATCTTTTAAATTCTTTGGGCCTTCTTTTATAGAATGGATAAAAGTTTTGTACACAAACACCGAATCGTGTGTTTCAGTAAATGGTCATCTCTCAGAATGGTTTAGTCTCCAGAGAGATTGCCGACAAGGCGACCTGTTGTCACCGTATATTTTTATTCTCTGTGTAGAGATACCGGCTGTTCTCATCAGAAATTATCCCAATATAAAAGGTATTAAAGTCGGTTCCACAGAACATTTGATATCACAATATGCAGATGATACATCTTTAATGCTAGATGGTTCAGAGAATTCACTTAGAAATTCCCTTAATGTGTTAAAATTGTATGCAGAAATGTCTGGCCTTAATATTAATATGGATAAAACTAAAGTCATATGGATAGGTTCAATGAAAAAAAGTAATCCTAAAATATGTGAAGACTATGAATTATCATGGGGTAATGAATTTACAGTGTTAGGCATAACATTTTCTGTTGATCTTAAAACAATGTAAGACATTAACCACGAAGAAAAAATCTTGGACGTAAAAAAAGTATTAATAAATTGGTCTAAAAGAATACTAACACCTATTGGAAAAATTACTGTAATAAAGAGCTTGGCTATGTCCAAATTAAACCATCTTATTTTAACTTTACCAAATCCGAAGCCAGAGAAGATTCAAGAATTAAAGAAACTCTTTTTTAACTTTTTGTGGGATGGAAAACCTGATAAGGTTAAAAGATCTACTATCTGTCTAATTATTCACAAGGTGGTCTTCGAATGTTGGATTTTTTCTTTGGATATTCTTTATTTCACTCAAACTTACTTGGATCAGAAGATTACTATCAAACCAAAAAAAATCTCTGAATATGTTCAATGAATTGTATGCATGTTTTCTAAACTTCTCTTGTTTTGGTGCTGATTATATATCTAGACATATAAATAAAGTACATAATCCATTCTGGAAAGATATCTTTATCAGCTATAAACTGTTCGCATGTAGTTCAGATCCAAAATCATTGTGTTCATTTATGGTATAATCCACATATTAAGGTCGGACAAACTTCCATTTTTTTAAAACATTGGTATTCAGGAGGAGTAACTTTCATAAATGACATTATGAACCGTAACGGAAATTTATTGACACTAATAGAATTTAGACAAAAATTTAACATTCAAACTAATTTTTTAGAATATGAAGGAATAGTGGCAACAGTCAGAAGTTATCTAAATAAGTTTAACTTCCCCCATTTCTCGAGCAATAGTCCAACTCCTATAATACCGCTTCATATAGGAATAATTCTTAAAGATGAAAAATGATGCAGATCCATTTATGATGCAATGCTATCCAATAAAACTGCAACAGAGTTAGCAAGAAAATGGATAAATGATTTGCATATTACACAAAATATATACTGGTCTAAATTATTTTATCTACCTTTCAAATCGACAAAAGACTCAAATCTGCAATGGCTGCAATTCAGAATAAATCATAGAATTTTGGGAACAACCTATTTACTTAAAAAATGAATATTTCTAATACAGACCTTTGCTCTTTTTGCAATGAAGATATAGAATCAATAAAACACCTATTCTATGAATGTAATGTAGTAAAAGACTTTTGGCGAGCACTTGCAAATTTCTTCCATAATAAATGTAAGGATATTAATACAGTATGGTCGGTAAGTATGATATTGTTTGAAATAATCTCCTCCTTACTGCCAGAAATTTTGTTATTCAAGCAAAAATTAAAAACACTAATTCCCACTTTAACAGTTTTAAAAGCTATATTCAAATACTGTTTAACGTTGAGAAATGTATAGCCTGCAAAAATATGAAACAAGACACTTTTGAAAAGCAATGGGGAAAAACCATGATTTTATTATAAAAAATTAAAAAAAAAAAATCACAAAAAATAAAACCTGGTGGACCTGATTTAAAAAAAATATCTTAGTTTTGAACTTGATGAATCCAACATCTGTTATTTTATGTATATTAAGATTCCCACTTTGTATATAAGTTCTCCATTAACTCCATTAGTGCACACTATTATTTCTTCCTCTTATAATATCACTTTATATGTTTTTCATTGAGTTTCTATGTTAAACATAAAAAGCTATTCCAACATGACATGCTTCTAAAATGTGTAACAGGTAACTGTTGTAAAGCTAAACATTAGTGCTATTCATGTTATCTCCCCTGTATACAGGTCGCAAGACATGACTATGGAAATATACTTTCTGATTATTATATAAGAGAATTAGATGTAACATTGATGTGTAATAGAGAAGACATCTGATATTATTCATGGTGTACGTTTGACGTGGATCATTGACTAGTTTCAAATGATTTCTCATTAAATAAATCTTTATAACATATTGTTGTAATTGCTCAACTACTCATAGATGATTGGAATTGAAACAAAAGCCCAGTATAAAATACTGAATATACAAAAATCTGACGACAGATCATGTCGGTCATGTAAGAGTCAGTAGTGCTTTTAAATATTACATTGAATATTATAATTGCTAGACATGACTATAGAAATATACTTTCTGATTCTTATATAAGTGAACTAGATGTAACATTGATGTGTAATAGAGAAGACATTTGATATTACTCATGGTGTACGTTTGACGTGGATCATTGACTAGTTTCGGATGAATTCTCATTAAATAAATCTTTATAACATATTGTTGTAACTGCTCAACTACTCATAGATGATTGGAGTTGAAACAAAAGCCCAGTATACAATACTGAATATACAAAAAGACATACCATGTCAGTCATGTAAGAGTCAGTAGTGCATTTAAATCTTACATTGAATATTTAGCTATTAGGCAGGAACAGTTAAACAATGACATGTTAAAATATAAAGGGCTGTTTGTCACAAATCCAATCATTAGTTGTAACCGTACTAGCTACATGCTGGAAAAACATACTTTCATATATTACATAGTCTCATATAATATTTCCAGACTGTACATTTAGAAAAAAATAATAACACGATAATATATTCACTAGATGCATGTATATATGTAGAACTCAACAACAACAGTGTTAGGAATAGAAAAAAATAAATAGTTACAAAAAAAAGATCTTTTAAATTCTAATTTTATTAAAAAACACTGCAACAATCACAATACCGCGTTTTCCCGCAGTCCACGTTCCAACACCACAAGTTGCAAGAAATATGACGTCACATGGGTTTTTAAAACTTTCACAGGGTTTTAGGATGCGTGTGCTTATATGTGTTTGTTTGTTTTTTGTCGGGGAGCCCTTTAAAAAAACACACCATAGGCTATTATCCCTCCGACGACGCCCACCCCCTACCCTCCCGCCTTCCCTACCCCAAAAATTTGGTTATGGGTTTACATGTATATGACTGACAGTATGTAAGGTCGTTTGGATTATAGACTCAAACAATATGAACTATGGATTTATTTATTGGAACAACAACCTCAGATGGAGATGAGATGGAGATAAATATTCCCATCAGACATGCCTTCACAATGGGTCGAGCCCAGCTCTTAGGTGCAACACCTTATCCACTGTATTACCGAGGCCTCTGACTCAAATCAATTACAGGTATCATCAAAACAACATCTAGCCTACCCCCTACCATGAATGTCTAATCACACAAAAGTGGGTCTCAGAATGATCCCAATGAAATAAAACATGTGGTAAAACAATCGTGCCTCAACCCAGACTCAGTCTCGGATCCAGTGAGAGCACTCAAAATTGACAGAATACTCTGGTGGTAATGTCGACCTTGTTAAGATACCCCTCCAAGAAAGCGGGCATGGCATATAGTGTTACCCTTGTCTGGTAGTTTGATTCCTCATTTAGTAAATCATACAACTTTCAAATGGCATGGAAAAACATGTTCATACTAAAAAAGTCAATGAGAATGAGCTTGACCTATTTACACACTATTGATTCTTGTGTATCTGTGACTGACAGCGCTAAAGTGGGGCATCCGTGTCCAATGGACACATTTTCGAGGTATAAGTTGATGATTGGTTGAATGGTGTTTACGTCATTTTCAGTACTTTTTTAGGCTATATATGAGTCTTTTTGTGTGTGTGTGTGTGTGTTTGTTGTTGTTGTGTGTGTGTGTGTCCTGAGTAGAACCAGTACTGTATACCTCCTACCATCCGTAAGCATCGGCACCTTCTCACTTGTAAACATGTCGAGCTCCCAATGAGATTACAATTATAGGACACGCATTTTTGTGTTAAATCACGCTCACACGCATACGTTCTATGTTCTCACGCGTTCTGAATAGTTGCCTATTTTTTGTTGTTGTCGACTTCTTTTTATAAAATATAGTTCACCCATTCAATTTCTCCACCCGGTATACTCAATTTCCAGTTTTCTTTGATGTTGAAATGTGTGTTTAAATGTTAAAAATAAGATAATTATTTGTGACAAATAAATTCTATTAAATTGTACCATAGACCATCTCGGACTTCCTGAGCCCCGCCAACCCTGACCCCCAACCCAAGAAACAACCGCCCCTTGGAACCGCATATCACTCTTGACATCCACTGGGTCTTGACAGCCAAGCGAACAGTCACCGGGTTGTAGCAAAATAAATTCAGTTCGCCATTAGAAGACGCGTTGGCTTGCGAGATGTACACAGGTCTTCTTTTCTTTTTAAATGACATGTTTTGTTTAGTTTGTGAAAAATACATCAAGCGGGGATCAGTTGGTTATTCCTACTTCAGTATTACCCCCAAATATAGTTTTGCTGCGGTCGGTCCCTTCGCTACCTCCCTTTCGATTTCTGAATGGTGACGATTTCTCTACATAACCTCTATCCGACTTAGTGTTTTCCAAAAGTTTGTAGTCTCTATATAGATCAAATTAACTCTTAATCGTGAAAAGTAATGATAGTAAAATCTCCATGAATATTTGAAATACGGAGGCAAATGATTGGTTAAAAAAGTAGAGTAAACACTAATTTAAGGTGGGAGTTTTAAAATAACAAGAGCATGATATTTCTTATGATAGAAAGGAACTCCTTATGTACTCAACGGAACTCGTTTAATCTGGAAAACTAGACGACTCGACTAGTTTTTGATTCATTAAAACACATTTATACTAATTCATATGATGCTTTACGGCGCTTATAATTTCTTGTTTTGTGAAAATAGTACTTTAATTGAATTGGATGTGCAACTGATATCAATATAACCCCCTTTAAACTAATATTTATGATTTAGCAAAATAATAAGCCGAGTGGTCGAAATTTCCAGACCAAACATTTTCATCTTTAAATTACTCAAGGTTTAGTGTGTTCCATGGAACACTTGTTTTGCCTGCAATATGCTTACATGTATTTCAGCAAATATGAATCTTAACTATAGAAGCTTGAACACAAGGGTTGCAATCCTTCATGAATTATGCAGCAGATTTTTAAATTTATGAAAAGAGGCATGCCTCTGTAATGGATAATTGATAAGGAAGAACTGTATAACGTGTTATGACCATAGGCCAGCATTTTGCCAAGTTACGAGGTAGGTTAAATTGCAGGTTAACGTTTTATGAAAAATGGCATACCTATGCTAAAATGACATGTGTAACAACATATCTTGGGGGAAATATTAAGATGTGTGTGAAGTTTCACAAGCATAGGTCAAATATTTTTCAAGATATGACCAAGGTTAGGTTGCATGTTAATGTGTGCTGGAAGACAAAGTGATCTCTAAGCGTCTGCCATGCTACGCAAGTAGATACAAGAAGGGGTATAACTCTGCATTGAATAACTGATAAGGAAGACAGGTATACAGTTTCATGACCATAGGCCTATAATTTGACAAGTTATGGACTAGGTAAGGTTGAGGTTAAAGTTTTATGAAATGGGGAATAACTCTGCCAAATGATTGATTGATTGAATTGGATTTTATAGTCGCACCAACAGCTAAGGTCATATGGCGATTTTCCAGCTTCCATTGGTGGAGGAAGACTCCAGGTGCCCCTCCGGGCAATTTTCACGTTACGCAAGCCAGCTGAATAGCTTCCTCACATAAAGATTCCTAGGCCCCTGAGGGATCGAACCTAAAGCGGTGAGGGGCAAGTGATTTCAAGTCAGAGACGTTAACCACTCGGCCACACCTGCCAAATGAAATCAGAGTTATTGGACATGTCAGTAGTACTGAACAAAATAACTTGACAAGGAAGAACTGGATAAATTTATTAATGTAGTGGCCTAAGTATATATACATATATATAGTCATGTCATGTTTAATGGCAACAGAAATCGACGCGGCAATTCCGATTGCAAACCAAGCTGAACGGATAAGACCATTTTGGCCTTCATTTGCAATTTATTACACTAGTGAATTATGATAAATAGGTCATGTAAGTTAGATGATGAAACATGCTTTTCAAAGTTAGGTTGTAGGTTAAAGGGACACATGACAATCTTGAAGTTTTTATGAAGTATTACTCTCGATTTATAATCCAGTATAATTAGCTTGCATACATTGAATACAATTTTGTGTTTTTATTTTTTCTTCGTTATTCTACCATAGGTTTAAATATATTATTGGTACACTAGGCTAGCGCTAGGATTTCCTTTAGCCTCCTACTATACTATCATCAGGACAGAAATATTCAAAGACAATTTGTTTAATATTATTCTTATAACTACAGTGATTTTTTTCACCCTTTTGGGAATGGTACCGGTACCTATTCAATTAGGAAAATTCGCGTCATTTTGCCTTAAATTGGAAATAGTTCACTATCACACGAAAGCAATTTGGGAATGGTACCGTTTTTCTGTACCACGTATATAAGGAAAAAAGACACTGATATTAATGATTGAACAAATGCAAGTTATGTAGAAAAACTAACTGGACGCCGCGAGTTTTAAAACAATAAAGATTGCCGTGTGTTCCTTTAAAGTGTGCCGGACGCCAGACAATGTTTTCTTTCTATTCCTTGGGAACATAACACATTCCATCACAACTGGAAATTTTAGCGTGATTGTTCATACAAATTGGGAAAAAATACCGTAAAACATTAATTTTATAAGTATTTTTAATACTACTTATGTACACCAAGGTCAACTAAATGCATTTAAACCTTTTCTACTCAATACTTGTCACACGTACGCTCCTTTTTTCAATCTTTCATTTGGGAACTTTTTTTTTTGTAAACATAGCTCATCATCGACATGTATGCTTGGTTATGTATGGTTATGTTCAATAAAAATATGTATTTCTTCAACTTCTCAATGGATGTTGTTTTTTATTGACTTTTGAGTACGAAACAAGCAACAATACTATCTTTCACATCACTCTCAATGGCACGGATGAAAGTGATATTTATGCGGGAGGAAAACCGATGATCCAAGGATTTTTTTTGATTAATAAGCATCATGTCATTCTTCATGTAGACGTAGTTCAAGATAATCCATTGAAATTAGTTTTCATCACTTGGCTCCATTAGTTGTATACCGTAACCATGCACTTTGTGAAAATGGCAGTAACTTGTCTGAAAAATAAGGAAAATGCACTTATTAGGTAAGATCTATCATCCATTCATCAGACTCCTGTGGGTATGGCGGCTTTATACTTTATACCAATCACACTTTGACCACTGTATAATCATCATATTAGTGATACTAAACTTAGATTCGATATCCTGCAGAAACAGGATTCGTGTACTACAGTAGGGGTGTTGTTAGTATATATTGGCCTGCATAAAGCGGCAGAGACACGGCAGTTACGATAGGCAGATAGGGCTGTCGGTTAGGATCTTGGTTCGATAAAGAACGGTTCGGTGTTACGAACTTTGCTGGTGTTTACGGCAACAAGATTGTTGTTAGAGTTAGGAAGTAACTGAATCTGACTATGTTGCAGAAGTAACTGATTAACTTTATGTTTTGAACTGAACTTGCTTACATCAACAATTACTTGTTTAATAAAACTATACGATCACTTTGCTATTCAACGTAATAAACTATACGAACTTTGACACGTAAGTTGTTACACGAGCTACTTATTTCAACACACACGTGTCAAAGTTCGTATAGTTTATTATTTACGTAAGCTGAATGAAACTACTTAATGAGGAAACAACAGCATCTTACGTCTTTAGATAACAGAAGTTCAAATATAAACATGTCCTGGTATATCCGGATAGTGTCACTTAGCCACTTATGAACCCCCGGTTTCATCTGCTGAACACATTATACATGTATAATTCAAAGCCTAAATTTTACCAGTTATAGAAATATAGTTTTATTTTACGTTAGAAAAATACCCATAAACGAGAAATGATACGATAAATGATATGATAAGTTAAGTCCCCATGCATGACTCTGTTACAGAGAGCTAGACCACTACAGTCAGTGTATTTACAGTGTGTGTATATTACCTTGAAAAATAACGTTTATTTGAAATGAACGCTATTTCTTTTAAAAGAAAATAAATAAATAAAGTAAATGTAAATATTCAATGCAATGTTGCTATTTAATGAGCCGTGGAGCCTAGAGATATGACTTGAAATATATGTATGTAAATCAAAAGAAAATATTTTTTTCTTGAGCCAGGGTCTTTTTACCAGTTTTGGGGAAGGGGCCTTTTGGCCTAAACTGGGGGAGAAATCCATGAATGGGGAATAAAATTTTCTTAGGTAATTCTTCCTAAATATGCTATTGTCATCATGATGTGAGATGCTTTTTTTCACTATATAAATATGTAAGACCTGCATACAAACCTCTATGAAATCCATGTTTTTAGTTTTCCTTCAACCTCAACAGTCAACTCGTCCAACCAAGAGTCACAGCGGATGTCAGATCAGAATATGTATTTGGTTCTGAAGTCATGCAGGCATCAGGTCTCCCTATGGAAATAAATGAAACAATATATAAACACATATCTATATAACTATCATCTAAAATTTGAATATTTCATTAAGGATTCAATTTTATTTATAATTTACAGTAAGCTTGTTATAACATAGATTGGTATAAAACATGTTGGCTATGACACTAACTTGTTCGTGGTTATGGTTGGCCTATATATGTTTTCAAGAAATGGAAGGCCATGTAAAATAATAGGATATGGTCGGCCTATTTTTTTTCAAGAAATTGCAGGCCATGTAAAATAAAAGGTTATGGTCGGTCTTACTCTAATTTTTGTTTCAAGACATGGCAGGTCATGTAAAATAAATTAGGTTATGGTCCGGCCGGCCTATTTTTTCCTTCAAGAAATGGCAGGCCGTGTAAATAAGTAAACACCTCGATTATTCTAACCCTGTGCCAGGCTTTCTATAGAGTATAATAAAACGATGGGTGGGGTATATATTTTTATTTTTTTCATCATTTTATTCCTACACAACATATAATATCGAATTCCTGTGGTATGCATGACGTAATCTGACGCAGAACGTTTACAAAGGCGTTCACGCCAGTAACATAGGTACGCGTAAAATCGTTAACGGTCTGAATCGCGAATTGTACAAAAAAGAAATGGCGGCGTTTTGGGATTTTTTCAATGAAATATTCCGACACTGTTCACAAAAAATAATCCCTGTAGCGGAGTATCAAAATGATAAAAAATGCTGAATAATTAGTTCCTGGCGCACCCACAGATTATGGTATTATGGGAGAACCTTGTCTTTTTTATGGTATTAGGTGAGAATCGTCTCTAGTAAGGTCGTATGTGAGAATCGTGGCTCTTATGGTAGTATGTGAGAATCATGGCTCTTATTGTAGTATGGGTTCAATTCTTTATTAGTGATAATGGCCACCGGCCCATACACATATAAACATATAATACATAATCAATATAACACATGATTTGGTTAACGGACATCAAAAACATGTTTTCTTTTCTCAAATGCATAATATATAAACATCGCTAAATTAATAATGACATTTCGTTTTGTTGAAGACATAAGTAAATAAAATTTGTGTATATTAGGTTGTTCATAATATTTCCTTTGCAAATACAATACTCTTAAGTCATTATACAATGAACATGAGTATGTGAGAATCGTGACTCTTATGGTTGTCTAGTATCGGAGAATATTGACTCTAATTGTAGTATGTGAGAATCGTGACTATATGGTAGTATGTGAAAATCGTGGTTCTTATAGTAGTATGTGAGAATCGTGACTATATGGTAGTACCTGAAAATCGTGGCTCTTATGGTAGTATGTGAGAATCGTGGCTCTTATAGTAGTATGTGAGAATCGTGGCTCTTATGGTAGTATGTGAGAATCGTGGCTCTTATGGTAGTATATGAGAATCATGGCTATTATTGTAGTATGTGAGAATCATGACTCTTATGGTAGTATGTGAGAATCGTGACTATTATTGTAGTACGTGACAATCGTGCCTCTTATGGTAATTTGTGAGAATCGTGGCTCTTATGGTAATACATGCATGTGAGAATCATGGCTGGTATGGTAGTATGTGAGAATCATCGCTCTTATTGTAGTATTTGAGAATCTGGCTCTTAAGGTTGTATTTTAAAATCGTGAATAGTATAGTAAATTGGGTATCTAGGGGAAGTTTCACCCCCCCCCCCGGGGGTCCCCCCACCCCCATTGAAAATTGCCAAATGTGCGTGATGCGGCATGCAAAACATCAATCGAAACAACTTTCAATCAGTTCCGAGCTAGGATGGCGCTGTGCTATGAAGCCTCACCAACCAATTTGAAAACTCGTTTTTGTAAACCCCTTCAAGAAAAACTTCCCCAGATACCCCACTTTCTATACTACTCGTAGCTAGGTTTCCAATCAGCAAACACATTTAGCAAACCAAGAGTATTCCAAACCCTGGCGATATGACTGGTGGAAATGCTCCCCTCTGCAAGTGGCAATAAGACGTTTGTAGATAATAAACCTCAACAATTTTACTCATGTAACAAGCCCGAAGGGTAACGTTCCAACATGATTACAAAACAAGGTCAAATATCTTTTTGAAGTACTTATCCGACCCCAAAGTCGGAAGGAAAATGGCAATCATCCTCGTCGTGGCTAACCAGATTAATCCCCCAGCTACCTAAGTAGGAGGATGCTTATTTATATGCTAGCGTACCTTGGCCATTGTCTAATGTGTACCTTTGCTCATCATATGCAGACACACCTTTTTTCATTAGTTTCGTAGCTGTTCGGCTTGTGTTTGTTAGATCGGATAACTTTCATTTGATGGTGAGCTTCCGTTGCCGTGAATAAAATGTTATCATGTGTTATTTGTTTTTTGACAATACATTTTTTGACACCTTTGCGTATTTTTGTTTCAGTATTATTAGCCAAAATGTAAGAGTATGATTTGCTCCAATCCAACAAACTCTACAAGTATTGGACCACAAGCAGCTCTACAAGTATTGGACCACAAGTATTGGACCACAAGCAGCTCTACAAGTATTGGACCACAAGCAGCTCTACAAGTATTGGACCACAAGCAGCTCTACAAGTATTGGACCACAAGCAGCTCTACAAGTATTGGACCACAAGCTTCGTCTTCCATTTTAC
This sequence comes from Cyrtodaria siliqua, assembly GCA_037043455.1. Lineage (NCBI taxonomy): Eukaryota > Metazoa > Mollusca > Bivalvia > Adapedonta > Hiatellidae > Cyrtodaria > Cyrtodaria siliqua. Next base: position 32,264 of record JAWPHD010008206.1, read on the forward strand.
CAATAACCTTTTTGTTATTATCAAAATAAAATTTACTTTTTGGATCATAATCACTGTTGTCAAAATGTTCCTTGTCTTTTTAAAGATCAGCATACACATCTTCTGTCCTGATTTCATAACACAGGGAATCAGTGTCAGTAAACAACAGCTTAGCTTTTTCATTGTATTTGTTTTTAGCATAATTATAGTGGAAATCATATATTAAGTATTTTGACAACTTCAGAATACACATACCGACATAACTGGGGCGATTTAATACCAGTCTTTCTTTTATCCTATTGATGGCAAATAAGTTTTTACTGAACATTTTACAAGAAATAAATGATGGTCTTGCTGCGTATTTCAAGAGGACTTCCTCGTCATGCGGTAGCTTAACATTAATTATTTTTCTCAAGTTTTCCATGGTTTTGTTATAGTGTAGTATTTCATGATTTTATTTTTATGGAGATCTCCGGTAAAATGTTTAATTTTGTATTATGTTTTGCGAAATTGTTGAACGTTGTTATTTGAAAACTAACACTAACAGCTGTTATTTGAATAAGATTAGTATGTTTGATAAAATGCTGTCTATATGTTTAACAATTAGACTTTAATACAAGATTATGCAGTCTGGATTATGTCACAAAGGACGTCAACACGGTTTACCACCACTAATTACATGTGAACCTCGGAGGTGTAGTCGAATGTAGTTCCTATAATAAAAGGTAATCCCTCCTTTGTTGATGAAAATGGGCATTGTAAGTAGGTTTACCACCACTAATTACATCTAAACCTCCAACATCTAAACCTCCAATGTGTAGTCGAATGTAGTTCCTATAATAAAAAGTAATCCCTCCTTTTTTTTGATGGAAATGGGCATTATAAGTAGGGGAAAACTGCCCATTTCTATTCGATTTTGTGGTTGTATGTATAAGAAGCGTATTAATAGGTTTTACTAGATCACTGGTGAACATTTTCGAAATTTCGACTCTATGCTCACACTTTATGAGCAATGAAAACAGTTATCTATATGAACATTTCACTGCTGCAATATCGATAGTTGAGTTGAATTTGCAGAAAACCATTAATATGTGACACTTTAAAGCCCAGGTCACACCTACAAGTTCTTGGCTACGTTCTGCCACGTTCTATACCGATCGTCCCCGTTCTAATAGATCGTGGGAGAACGTGTGACTAGATAATCCTAGCTCTACCGTGGCTGGTCGTAGTATCGTCGTGATAGAACGTGTCATTACTGTCGCGTTCTACTAAGATCTGCTACGTCCACGCACGATTGCCACCACGTTCTTACTACGGAAGCACTACGACGAGCCCAGAGTTACGACGATCTACTACGCATTCACACGTTCTATTAAAAGTCACAAGTTCTGCCACGTCCATTTTGAACGGTTTAAATTGAACGTGTCCACCCCCGACCTACCACGTGTTGACAAGAGTTGACAGGATCACTCAAGTTCAGCTACGATGCGATTCACGTTCTCTCACGAGTAGCCACATTCTCTAACCCTACGTTTACACTATGTTCCAGGCGACCACGGCAGCCACGGCAGCCCAAAACGTAGTGCGCCGTGGGATTTTGGACAGTTTTTGTCTTGGTACTCAAGTTCTGTTAGGTATCATTACGTTTTCTTACGGTCTATTAAGGTATCCGTTACACACCGTGAGCTGAAACGAGCCGCCGAAGCCCCGGAGACCCGACGGTGCACTACGTTTAAGTCCACGGTATGTCACGGACGCTTGTACGTTTCCTCACGGCCTGCTACGTTCTGATGGGACCTCTCACGTTTTGTCGCTTAACAATCAAGGTTTGCCACGTCTGTCAAGTTCTATCAAGGCCCACTAAGGCTAAGGTTAGCCGTGACCTCCGGGTAAGGGGGGGGGGGGGGCAAAAACAGCAACAAAATACTGCAACAGTCAGTGTATTCTGAACCTTCAATGAGAGAACATGAATGTGCATGACGAGGATGATTTCGTATTTGTATGTTTGCTGGGCGCATACATTCGGTCTTTGCGTAAGCAAGAATGCCGCCAGCAGCTGCAGAGGGAACTGGTCGGTGTAGATAGATGGCGCAGGAGGCGGGCAAGAAGACCAAGGTCAATGTGGGTGCGGTCATGGTTATCCGAAGAAAGACGACAGCAGTTCGGACACTACTCAACATTCATAACAAGAGAGCTACGAACCGAGGACGTAAATGCCTTTCAGAACTATCTGCGAATGCCACCAGAGCTCTTCGACGAGATTCTCGAAAAAATTACGCCAGCAATCGAGAAACAGGACACAAAGTTTCGCTCTGCTCTACCACCTGGACTTAAACTTTCTTTGACACTGCGACATTTGGCTACTGGGGACAACTACGCGTCACTCTCCTATGCATTCAGGTGCAGTAAGGCATCCATCTGCTATATGGTGCCAGAAGTTTGTAAGGCCATCGTTGACGCCTACAAGGATGAAGTGTTCACCGTTCCTGTGACGCCTGATGAATGGAGAGTCATTGCTCAGGAGTTTGAAGAGAGGTGGAATGTTCCACATGCGATAGGAGCACTCGACGGAAAACATATAGCAATCAGCAAGCCACCCAACACAGGATCTTTGTACCACAACTACAAAGGCTTTTTCAGCGTCCCTCTCCTTGCCTTGGTGGATGCCCAGTATCGTTTCATATGGATTGAAGTTGGTGGGGTGGGGCACATGTCAGATGCGCAAATTTTTAACGACTCAGAGCTCTATGAACTTCTCGAAGAAGATCTTATAGGATTGCCACCACCTTGTCCTCTGCCTAATGATGACCAGAATCAGGACGTACCCTACTTTATCCTGGGAGATGATGCATTTGCATTAAGAAACTACTTAATGAAACCGTATTCAAGAAGAGCTATGTCGAAAGAAAGCCTTATCTTCAATTACCGCATATCCCGTGGACGAATTGTGGTTGAAAACGCTTTTGGGATCCTGGCTAATCGATTCAGGTGCTTCCTGGGAACTCTAGAACAGGGACCAGACACAGGTAAGTAAATGAGCCGCGACGTGAGAAAACCGGTCTTCGGGGTTTCCGACCAGGTCCGACAAAAACCGGGCTGTGCAGCTACAGAAGATGATTAGAGGCTTAAAATTTTGGAATTAGAAAGAAGAGGGAATGTACTATCCAAGTAGCGAAAACAAAGGCGCTGATCAGCTTCGCGGTTACCGCGAAGCTGATCTGCGTCTTTTGTTTTCGCATATGAAAAAATCCAGTTTTCTCACGTCAGGGCTCAAATTATTTTCTAACCATCCTCTATAAAATGATTGCCATTTATAAAGTCAACAAGTGCAATTGCGAAGTGCTAAAGAGTAAGGGTAAAGTTCACTGATGGTCGTTTGTAATGTGCTACAGATCTATATTTTCTTCATGTATGATAAATATATTGTTTCTACGATCAACATCCAGCGAAGACCTAGTTCAGTCTGTGCATGCCCATACAGTCTGACAGGGTCCAGCATCCAGCGTAGTTTTAGATCAGACTGTTTCCGATGAGCAGGCTGGTCATATTCATCGCTGATTACACATGTCTACTGTATGAGAGCTGTTTAACGGTCCATATTGTTTAACTTTATTGCAGCACGAGGCATCATTGAGGGTGCAGTCGTACTTCACAACCTGTTAAGGAAGCGGGTTCCAGTCATCCCGGTGAATGAGGTGGACCATGACGACGAGGATCACAATCTAGTCCCTGGCAACTGGAGAAATGATGTTCAGTGGCAGGACGTCGACAACCCACCCGACGCAAGGACGAGAGAAACTCGGAATGCTAAGGAACAACGGGAGTACCTTGAAATGTACTTCAATTCTGCAGCTGGTGCCGTAGAGTGGCAGGACAGGATGATCACTCCCCAGTGAAAGGCATTTTATAATGGAAGAGCCACGAAACTTCAGTGTTAAATTCATAGGTGGCCGGCACATAGAGGGGTTTAATGCAAAAATGGCCAAAACGTCAAGGTTGGTTGATGCACTCTGTTTAATTAAACAGTGTGTATCAAGCCTACCTCACGGATCTTGGCTTTTTGGTCATTTTTGCAGTATAACCCTCCCCGTGCCGGCCACCTATGATGAAACTTGGCAATTGTTGTGTTTAATGGTAAATAATAATACTTAATCCATCATATGGCGATATTGCACTATGCAACAGGGATTTAGAGATTATCGCATTGGTGATTTTGGTTATCGCCCGGAGTATCAACCTGAGACCCCATTATCAAGTCCGAGAGCTTAAGCTCGAGGGTTGATAATGGTCGAGGGTTGATACCGCGGGCAATAACCAAAATCCCATGTAATAATCTGTTTATCACATGTTAAAAACACTTTCGAAGAAATTGATTAAAATCGAAAACTAATATCAATTTCTTTTCCGAAATAGAAAAAATCAACCTTAACATTCACGTAAAGTCATTCCAAATACGTCAAACTTTCGTCGCTTATGGGCATGATACCTATCCCGTTCAAAATAAATGATTTACGGTTATCTAGTATCACATATTCAAAATTTGGTTATCGTGCAAATATAGCCCCAAATATGTGATAAACGCAAACCTTTCACTCACAATTTTTTGTATTTTGTGAAAATTGTATTCATATGATTCATCACATAAAACATTCAATAGTATAAAAATCTTTATTATTTTCATTATCATAACTCTTTTTACCACATGTAATATGTTGATTGAATTTGGTATGCATACAAATATTGACAAGATGCTACAGCGAATGGACAAAAACTTTTGCCTGTGAGAGAGCTACTTGTAGGCATGCGTACTTGAACACACACATAACGGACGTTCGAAATGACGCTTTCCTGCGTTGATTTTTCACAGAAAATGTCAATTTGAGGCATACATCTGTTCTTCATTTTTCAAAACTTATATACCACAGCCTTTGATATTTATGTTGTTAAATCATCAAGTATGCTTTCACTCATTACCTATGAGATGACAAAAATAAACCTTTAACAACAAAGCGAATTCACATTGTTTGCACTCATTGTCTATGAGATGGAGAATTGTAATGCGCACTGAAACTTAAAAAGATTAAGAAAATGTCAATTTGAGGCATACATGTACATCTGTTCTTCAGTTTTAAAACTTATATTTACCACAGTCTTTGATATTCAGTCGTTTAAACGAGGTTAACTCATCAAGTATGCTTTCACTCATTGCCTTGAAACGAAAAAGCAAACAGATTGTTTGCACTCATTGTCTATGAGATGGAGAAAGAAAAACTTTACACACAAAAAAAACAAACTTATCTGTATGTGCATTGTCTTAGAGATGACAAAAATGAGTACGGTTTATGGACACGATGTTGAATCGTCACCCGCCATTGGGTTCTCTGAAGGTGAAATAATAGTGCTGCTGGTCCTTCTCTCTTGAGCTTGTAGGTTTGGGCTTCTCAGATTGGCGGAGACCTGACCAGACAAGGAGGGAGAGTCTGAGGTAAGCAACTGGCAGTATGAGAAGTCTTGTTCATCGGCAGTAGATGACGACTGTGCCTGAGCTGACGCATACAACACTGGCTGTGGCTGGTTTCGTGTGATGGACGGGGAACAAGTTATGTTCATCTCGGGAAACTGCTCCTGTACCCAAGGGTGATCCATAGAGTGCCAGAGACTGGTTGGATTTGTCACATTAGCAGGCCACTGGGAAGGCGGCGGTTGCCATTGTTGTACCGGAGGACGGGCTGGACGCTGGGCAAAAGGCTGTCCGTAACCTCGGGGTCGATTTCGGTCAGCTTGGGCTGACTGCTGTAGTTCTATCTGTCGGAACTGCTGTCGCTCGGCATCGTTCTGGCATTCGTGCAACACCTCCATTATCCTAGATTCTGCTCTACGTCGGATGGCTGGTGGAAGGCTTCGAATACTTCCGTCAACAAAAGAACCGAAGGCAGTGGCTGGGTTCCCCTGACTTTGTCGTTCGGCCAGAAAGGTCTCCAAAAGGCCCAAAAGGGTATCAGGATTGGCTCCAGTACGAGATGACGTGTCTGTGGAAGTTTGAGTGCCGGCAGGTGAAGAATCGCCTGGTGCTCCGAGAGCAGGTGATACCGTTAGAGCGTCTACTGGAGTCTCACGAGTAGTTTCAGCTGGTAGATTATCATTATAAGGAGGTCGAAGTCGAGCAGCGAAGCTCGCGACGGTCCTTCTTGGCAACTGTGTGATGTGCTCCAACAGGAACTGGAAGCGCTGCCAAATCCACCTGATGAAGACGAAAACCTTTTAAGTAATGAAACATACACACACACACGCATGCATGCACACACGAACGCACATTTCTCTATATATATCGGGTAATATATTAAATACGATTTCAAGCACTACTTGCTGAAATATACAGGAGAGACGCCTCTCAAACAGTGAAAATACGAGTTTTGATCCTCAATATTGTCGTAAATTCGTTTTGTTACTGATAAATTTTATTTGATGTCGATTAGCATAAAGTAATTGCTGCATGTCAGAAATTACGTCACGCACATACATGTAAAAGCTTAATGATGTCAATTATTGGCCAACGTAACGTAATTAATGCACGCGACGCCAGGCGGACTAGAGTGGGAATTCTTTCATTGAAAATTTAAAGAAAACCATTTATCAAATTGACATTTCAAGCTAGTTTACAGATGCAAATTTTTAATTTACAACCAATATCATGCCCAGAAAATGCATGAAAGAAACAGAAAATGTGATTTTTTCCGTGTTAGGTACATTTTTATTTCACTCATGAACATCAAAAGCGGTATTTTCACTCATTGCTTCGCCACTCGTGAAAATACAGCTTTTGGTGTTCGTTCGGTGATATAAAAATCGATCTATTCACCGAAAAAAACATCGAATATACTTTATGTTATACTTTTGATAGAGATACTTACTGTTCGGTTGCGGTGAATCTGTCTGCAGCTTGACCAGACTTTGTAACAGCTGTCTTCAGTTTGCCAAGCTTGGTGCGCATGCTTTCGTACCAGGTCTTGAGCTCTTTGGGTGTACGGTTCATTTGCCTGGCCTGCTCTGCCCACAGTCGGTCTTTTGCTGCTGTGTCCTTGTATCCAGCAAGTCTCTTTGAGTAGAGCGTGGGGTTCTGCTGGAGGAAGTCAATGACGAGCTCCTTCTCTTCCTCTGAAAGGTTGGTGACAACCCTTGGTGCAACCCTCTTCCTAGTAGGTGCATCTTCCTCAGCTTCCTCGACTTCCCGTGCAGGTTCAGACTGTGTTATTGGGCCAGGAGCAGGACCATGTTCTTCTTCTTCAGGCGGCGGTGATCGGCGAGGATCTTCAGGCTGAGGCTGTTCTTGAGGCTGTTCTTGCTCCTCTACTCGTTGGGCCTGCGCAGGACGGGATCCTCTTCGTCCACGCCTTGCCTTCTTTGTTGGCATTATTTATACTATGAAAAAGATAATATATCTGCACTCGTCGGTGTTTGTCACTCGAATGAAACGTCCCTGTCGGCTTGAACAGTTTTATACTACTTGTGCGCCTGCGCGCACCTTGTCAGAACGTAGCAGAACTTCAGGTAAACCGTAATACGCCGAGACATATCGTGATTGAACGTGACGAAACGGCTAACGTTCCCCGTAGCTCGCCGTGAGGTCCGTGAGAAATCGTGGCAAGCCTGGATAAAACGTGCAGCCACCCTAAAACAACCGCAGCTAAACGGGAACTAAACGTGGCAGACCGTAACACAACTTCACAGGACCGTAAGTTGCCGGGTCATACTCTTGCTTCACGTCTTGCTACGGACACTGTCCAAGTTTTGTTAAGGTCTGTAACGTACTTTCACGTTTCGTTGCGTTCACCCCGTTTTACTGCGTTCTATAAAGTAGGTCATCTTCGCCGGGACGACCGTGGCAAATTTTAAGTCTGACTTAAAATTTGTCCCGGCGTCCACGGCAGTCACGGCGAGATACGTTAGTCGATACCGTTCCCCTACGTTGTCTCACGGTCACCCCGTTTCGTCCACGGTTGTCTGAAACGTGGCTGCCGTGGCCGCCGGGAACATAGTGTAAACGGGGGGTTACTGTTCGAAAATGTGATTTTTGTGTTATATGATTTATCAAGTATTTTCGATATGTAACTTATGTGCAGGCCGACTATTTCTATTGGGGTCCGGGCTTGCTTCCCCGGAACATTTTGAAAGCATAGGACGTCTCTGGTGCGTTTTTGCGTATATTTAGATATAAATTTAAGCAAAATCACACTTGAAAATGTAACAAATTCATACTGTATTATGTCTTTGTTACATGTATATCTTTCAACCATGCCAGCATGTGAAAATTATGTGCAGGCCGGGCCTTTTGGCCAAATAGGTAGCTACACTACTGATGCATACCAACATATATGAATAGATCTAGCACAGAATATCTTGCACAAGAAGTGCCCGTTTAATACGACTAAAAGGCACGAATGTGGGATTATATTTATCACAGAACAACATAAAAAACATTTATTTATATGACGAGTTTGCAAACGAGAACCTCACCCACGAGTATTGGAAGGCTCGATTTATATATGTTTAATTTCTTTTTATTTCAATCGGATTGCCAAAGCCGCAAGTTGCACCCGTCGCCTACGATAGTATGCCGAGTATAGATATCAATAGTATTGCAGTGTAACGTAGCAATAAAAGTTGCACCGTCGCCTACGATAGTATGCCGAGTATAGGTATCAATAGTATTGCAGTGTAACGTAGCAATAAAAGTGACACCCTTTGATGAAACATCAATATTTATTTAAAATGTGTTTTTGTTTATAGGTTTTATCGAATTGTTCAACATCTTAGTGAGAAAATATAAAATTACCGTAAAATGCAATAGTTTTAGCAGGGAAAAGGTATATTTTGACCCTTGAAATGGGTGTAAAGTGACTTGAACATGTTGTTTTTCTTCCATCAATCAAAATGGGCTCGATAGTATATGGATCAACTCGCAAGTCGTACTTGCAGATGCTCGACCCTATACAAAATCAAGGATTACAACTCGCCTTAGGTGCCTTTCGTACATCACCAGCTGAAAGTCTATATGTTGAAGCTAATGAACCATCACTGTCTCATAGACGGGACAAATTAGCTCTTTAATACGCCATTAAATTAAAGTCTAACCCTTCGAATCCAACTTTCGATAATGTTTTTAATCCTAGTTGTGAACCTCTTTTTGATCGAAAACCGAAGGCCATTCGACCATTTGGTCTTCGTATTAAACCAAAATTAAGAGACACTGAAATCGACCTAAATTTGATTGCCAAGTACAAAGTATCACAAATTCCACCGTGGACTTTGGAAACACCAACAATTATTTTTGATCTTTGTAATAATAACACATCCAGTACAGACCCTACTGTCTTTCAAAGCAAATTTAATGAAATTAAATCGAAATACAGTAACTTTCAGCATATATACACAGATGGCTCTAAAGATGGAGATAAGGTAGCTGCAGCAGCTGTTGTTCACAAACACAGCATAAAGAGCCGCCTGCCTGACAAGGCCTCTATATTTTCAGCTGAACTTAAGGCAACTGAACTTGCCTTAAATTATATTCAGGAATCTGATGATGACCATTTTGTAATCTTTTCTGATTCCCTTTCATCTCTTCAAGCACTGGGTAATATGAAACATGATAACCCAGTTGTGCTTCAACTTTTAGAAAAGTACAATTCTCTTATAATTGATGATACTATTATTTTCTGCTGGCTTCCAAGCCATGTAGGAATACGTGGTAATGATAGAGCTAATAGTGCTGCTAAGGCAGCATTAGATTTACATATATCTAATACCAAATTACCAGAGGATTCGCAATAATTTTCTTAATAGCAATAGTATGCTGGAAGTGACAGAATAGTTATGTTACCAAAGGTTGACTTACAGTGAAAATAAGTCTGACAGCAGGCCTGGAGTTAACTCCACTAGAAATTCAGGGACGAATTTCAATCTGGTGGAGGTGATGTAACCGGGTTCAGGTATATGGTGAACTATCGATTCTAACCGTGACGAGCTCCCAAATATAACAGGTGGTGAAAAAATCGTCCTCAACCGGGACTCGAACCCAGGGTCTCTGGTTTGCCGTACCAGCGTTCTACCAAATAAGCTATCGAGGATATACTGTTAGGAATCGATTATTCACCATTTACCTGTACCCGGTTACATACACACCCACCGGACTGAAATTTGTCTCTGAATTTTTAATGGAGTTGACTCCCAGCCGGCTCTCAGACTTATTTTCATAATGTTTCAAGATAACAGACACGGTCCTGGATCCCGGACGAGCCCCCAAATATAACAGGTGGTGAACAATCGTTCCTCAACCGGGACTCGAACCCAAGGTCTCTGGTTTACCGTACCAGGGCTGTAACCACTGAGCTATCGAGGACACACGGTTAGAATCTGTTACATATGGGTAAACAATTTATTTTAATGGTGTTGCTGTTTAAATGAAACTTTGGAAATATATAGCTAAAATGTGCTGAAAATGACATAAAACACCAATCAAACAAATAAACAAATCAATGCATATATCCAATGAAATAATAAAACAGGAGGTAAAACGCCAAAATAAAACCTCATAAATTGAGGTGCTAAATTTAATGCTTGATAGCTAAATTTAATGCTTGATAAATGTCAATATTGACCTGTGCCTATAAATACTAAAAAAACATATAAATACTAACAGTATATATTTTACAACAGTTCTATTGTTTTCAGAGAATTGGAAAATGGCAGTCCTTCCAGCATCAATCCTTTGGATGGAATTGGGTAATCACATTGATGTTGTTTTATTAAGCCAGATAGCCTAGCTGTAACAGCCTATTCTTTTAACGAGGCTTAGCATATATCATTTTAGGCTATGGAATGATGACAGTTGGTTTAAAAGATGGAATAGAATACCTTGTATACCTAAAGTGAATATCAGTTATTGAGTTTCTTCGTGTAACTAACTTCTGCATTTCTTTGTGTAACTAGTATTACTTTCTCACTTATACATACATACTATAATGTTGTTTTTCCAAACAACGCAATCGTGCTTTAATCACTACGCATTCAAACTACTAACCGTATTTTATTCACCGATAAAATACAGGTACGTATTTATTATTTCTTAAACAAAATAAATTTTAGTGCTAAGTTTGTAATATCAGTCTGTTGTATGTTTTTAGGTTTGTTTCTCCGCCAAGAGCAACCAATTTCAGGAGTCAGTTTAGGCGACCAGCAACAGCAATATCAACGCCAACAGCATCAACATGTCCCACTTTTGATTCATTACAGTCGGCATTACTCAAACTGAAGAAAAGGAAAATAGAACTTCAAATTAAATACTTTGAGAAAAAACTTAAAGGAAGAATGAAAACACTATTAAAGGGACACATGATAACCTGGATTTGTTTTCAAACTTGCGTCATCCCATTATCTTTTCTACATAATTTGCAATCATTAGTATTAATAGTTAAAGAAAACCGTTTTTACATATGAATTGTTTTTAATTTTGCAATAATAATATAGCCAAACATTTGGTAGAATAACGAAGAAAAATTGAAATTTCAAAACTGTTTTAATTATATGCAAGCCAAAAATAAAGTCAAAATGATACTGGGTTAATAAATCGAGATGCTAATTATAATGCTTCATACAAACTTCAAGATTGTTGTGTGTCTCTTTTAATAGTATGCTAGTCAAAGAAATACTTGTCAACAACTGACAAATGTACAATGTTTACATCAATTTGTCTACTTCACTATTGAATGAACTACCTGATGCAAGCTGTTAATAGCTGTTTTACATTTTGCAAGGTTCGTGCTTTGTTTACATGAGTAAAATGAAGTTCAGTTTATTAGTCCCCTACCGGTCCGTATTGAGACGGCGTGTCGCGCGCAAGATCCAGGTCCCTAGCTCAAAGGTCAAGGTCACAGTTGGAGGTTAGAGGTCAGAAATACGCTTGTCCGGGCTGAAACTTTGTCATGCATCGTTGGATTTCGAAATTACTTGGCACAAATGTTCACAAAAATGAGAGGGCGTGTCGCGCGCAAGACCCAGGTCCGTAGCTCAAAGGTCAAGGTCACGATACCTTCAGAACACAGGAACACATATTTTGCAGCTAAACATGGTAAGGTATTCAACATTCCTTGCATGATCATTCACATGGCTACATTCAACCTTTCATATGGGTACATTCAAAGATAACTGTTTCTTCAATAACTTCAGAAATAACAAACTGGCTAATAACAACAAATTATTGTTAATTTTGCACAAGATCCGGTAGGGTACTATGGCCGTCCCTTGGACTGCTTCTTGTTAATTCAGATTTCTGTGTAGATGTTTCATAACGAAAATGTCTTATGTGTCAAATCGATTAGATTTTCTGTTTCAGTAATGAGAATGCTCCTTTAAAAACATAGGTACCTTCTAGAAGTATGTCGTTGCCACAAAGTCTCTATAAAAAGGCCTTCTGATTGACTGGCTGTCGTTGTCCATGGTGACCACCGTCATAATGTACATTGGCTGGCATTGGCATGTTTCTTGCCTTGCAAATGTTGTGCAAAATGCTGCATGACTTTTATTTTAGAAAATGTATACTATAAAGGAAAAATATGTTTTATCTTAAAGTGTTCATAAATTTATTTATTGTATTTCATAAAAAAAAACTTATTTCAACTTGAAATGTGTCCATTGAACACATAGGCCACCCTTTAGATATGTCAGTCACATAAAAATAAACTTGACAAACTACTTTAAATAAAAACGTTTTTTACGGATGGTTTAACACTTCGCTTTCATGGCATAGTATTAAAGATATTTTAATTAGTGCTATTGAATTTAGTCTTTATGTGAATATATTTTTAGTTTTACCTGTAAGATTTCAAGGGTACCAGTGTTATCTCACAATGAAGTATACCCATCTTCGCTTTAAAGGACCTATCCCTCTCCACTTTTGCACGTGTTTTTTATGTGCCCTGGCAATACAATGAATATTTCCATTTTATTTACTACAAAACTGTTTAAATATTTACAATACTATACTAGAGCTTTTATAAGTACAGTTCATTTTGAACAAATAATGGTTTGATCTTGTCCGTCCGTCTGTAGAACAAATATTTTATGCTGAACTCCTCATACTAAAATAAGGCAGATTGTTTTGATATTTCCCTTGCTGATTAGTCATGATATGAAGATGTCTGCAGCGAAGAAAAAGATTTATGATTTGATACTTTTTACACGAGTTATGGCCCTTTCATTTTTAATATATATATATATGTTATATAGGGGCCAGAATCTTGTGTGTTTAACTCCTCATATATTTTTAGGTGGATTGTTTTAATATTGTTCATGCTGTTTAAGTATGATGTGAAGATGTTAGCAAAGAAGAGATTGTTTTACACAAGTTATGGCCCTTTGATTTTCTTATATATTATATAGGGAAATATTGTGTGTCTAACTCCTAATTCATTATTTGGTGGATTGTTTTAATATTTGGCATGCTGATTAAATATGATGGGAAGATGTTAGCGAAGGAAAGGATTTTGATCTTTTTTACACGAATTATGGCTCTTTGGTTTTTAGCTCTACTGGCCGAAGGCCAGCAGAGCTTATGGGATGGCGAGTTGTCCGTTGTCCGTCGTCCATCGTCCGTCGTTAACTTTTGTCTCGTTAAGACGATAGGGCCTTCATTTTTCATTCGATCTTTACCAAACTTTAACAGGTCAATGAAAGCTCGGATAAATTCGAAAACCAGCCAGATCGGACCAGTAACAGCGGAGTTATGGCCCTTGATTTTGTTCAAAATGCTATATTTTGCCTCGTTAAGACGATAGGGCCTTCATTTTTCATCTGATCTTTACCAAACTGTACCACCTTGTTAATGTCGTTAAAAGCTAGAACAAGTTCGAAAACCAGCCATATCGGACCAGTAACAGCGGAGTTATGGCCCTTGATTTAGTTAAAAATGCTATATTTTGCCTCGTTAAGACGATAGGGGCTTCATTGTTCATCTGATCTTTACCAAACTTTATCAGATTGTTAATATCAATAAAGGCTCGAATAAGTGCGAAAACCATTTATATTGGACCAGTAACAGCGGAGTTTTGGCCCTTGATTTAGTTAAAAATGCTATATTTTGCCTCGTTAAGACGATGAGGGCTTCATTTTTCATCCGATCTTTACCAAACTTTATCAGATTGTTAATATCAATGAAAGCTCGGACAAGTTTAAAAACCATTCATATCGGACTAGTAACAGCAGAGTTATGGCCCTTGATTTAGTTCAAAATGCTATATTTTGCCTCGTTAAGACGATAGGGGCTTCATTTTTCATCCGATCTTTACCAAACTTTATCAGATTGTTAATATCAATGAAAGCTCGGACAAGTCCGAAAACCAGTAACAGCGGAGTTAATGCCCTTGATTTAGTTCAAAATACTATATTTTGCCTCAAGACGATAGGGCCTTCATTTTTCATCCGATCTTTACCAAACTTTATCAGATTGTTAATGTCAATGAAAGCTCGGTCAAGTTCGAAAACCAGTAACAGTAGAGTTATGAGCCTTAATTTTGTTAAAAATGCTGCAATTTGCCTCGTCATACGATAGGGCCTTTCTTTGCCCAACTTTACCAGATTTTATGACTTTCTTTTTTATAGATATATTTTTTCTTGAATTTCTTTTGATTTTGTTTTTAATGAAGTATTTTTTTTGAAATTTTGATGATTTTTTTCTTTAGCTCTATGTTGGACCAATCGGACCAGTAACAGAGGAGTTATGGCTCTTGATTTAGTTAAAAATAATTAAATTTTGCCTCGGTAATACGGTAGGGCCTTCATTTTTCATCGGATCTTTACCAAACTTTACCAGATTCTTTAGTTATGGCGCTTGATTTAGTCAAAAGATGTTTTTTGCCCGAAACTTTTAAAAAATGGCAGTCACTTGCTTCATTGATGTTATAAGAGCCATGTTAGCAAGTAGAGCGTCCACAGGCCCTCTTGGGCCTCTTGTTTAATCTAGATGTATATTATGTAGAAATCTAATCTTCTGTGTTTATCTCCTCGTTCATCTTCGCGTGAATTGATGATTCAGTATGTAAGAGACCGTGATCATGAAGGAAAATTATATTGGTCCAATAAAGTGCAGGGGTCAAAGGCGCAGAAGCGGGTGGTGTATTTGTCAGCCTTTGGCGACAGTTCTAGTTTATTTTATTTTAATAAATTGAATGCATACATAATGTATTTGAACAATTCTAAGTCAATACTACTCCTGGTGTACTCCTTTTAATGCTTGATTAATAACTCGAGTGTACCGACATCCATTTAAACTTAATTTGCTTTTGTTTTATTTAAAACACATGTATGACACTGTATTAGATTGGACCTCAGATTCTGACATGTTTTAGGGAACAACAACGTTAAAGGTACCTGTTGTATCTTGAGAGCCTTGCTGTGGGTGTGAATATGGCGTAAGAAGCCATCGCTTGCATGGGTAGCCACTGTCTCCTAGAAGGTACCTATGACCAGATGGCATATGTCCTTCAAATAGAGTCCTCATAGCACTCTCCTGCAGAACTCGGCTGTCATGGGTTGATCCAGGCCATTTTGCCACAAGGTCTATTATCTTGTCATCAGCATCAAATACAACTTGGGTGTTGAATCTGTGATAGTTTTGTCTATTCACAAAGTCAGGCTCGTTTTCAGAAGGGACTTGAATCTGGATTTGTGTCCCATCAATTAGGCCAATGACATTGGGAAATCCAGCTAAACCGTGGAAGTGTTGTTGGTTGCGTTTTATGTCTTGCTGTCTTGTGGGGAATTCGATAATTTTTCTCACACGATGTGGCCTACATAACGCTTCTGTTACTTGATTAATTACCCTAGAAACAGTTGGCTGTGATTCACCATGTACACCAGCTTCTGTTATTTGGAACTCTCCTGTCGCAAAAAATCTCAGTGCTATTAACAGTTTTTGAAGAGCTGTAAGACTGTGGTTTCTGCTTGTTGAAGGTTCAAGATGATCCTGTACTAAGCCATGCACAAACATAATTCCTTCCCTATCGAGTCGATATCGTTCTATGATTTGACTATCATGATACATATCTATTGGCTTAGGTCTTTGTCTGAAGAATCTCCTTGTCATATTGCCTATAATATATTAAGCAAAATACCTTCATTTTGTATTTGATCTTCACTAAACCACATTATTTATATTAATGAAAGCTCTAACAAGCTCAAGACCAGCTATATCGTATTAGTAACATCAGAGTTATGGCCCCTGATTTATTGAAAATGTCTCTTTGAACACTCGAGCACATTCATTTTGTATCTGATATTTTATCCTGAACTTGGCAAAATTGTTAATATTAATAACATTTCTGACAAGTTTGAAAACTAGCTCTATCAACGCTGACTCCACCCCTGTGATCACAGTTTTACAAAGTTAAATTGTTAATTTAATTATTTATTTTTTTAACTCGTTTCATTGCTTCTGTTAATCATTATTTATGAGATCAAACTGTGATGACTTCTTTTGCCAATAGAGCAATTCAGGCCCTCATGGGCCTCTTTTAAATTTATCAGATGTATTTTGTTATGAATTTTCCATCGAATATAAATAAAAAAAATAGCTTCCATTTCAATAAACTATGATAGAAGTATGTAAGCATGCATTAAAGGGACTGGAGGTGATCTGGAAGCATTATGGATGTCAATCGAATACAAATAGAACCATCATATATACACAGTTTGTATTGCTACCACATCATCCCTTATTTGTAGACAGTTTTATCTTTATACGTTTACATTATTTTGAATTACTACTTCATTCCTTCATGTTTTTGCGCGCAATATGACCTATTTATGTGTTGACGTGCCGTAAAACACTATTCATTCATTAGTTTGTATCTGAGCATGCATCTCGCAAACTACTCAGTCGTCTGCGTCTCTTGGTTAGTTTTTATCTGAGCATGTATCTCACAATCTACTCAGTCGTCTGCGACTCTTGGTTAGTTTGTATGTGAGCATGTTTCTCGCAAACTACTCAGTAGTCGGCGTTCCTTGGTTACAGTTTATATGTGTCTCGCAAACTACTTAGTCGTCTGTGTCTCTTTGTTACAGTTTGTTTGTGAGCATGTATCTCGCAAACTACTTAGTCGTCTGCCTCTCTTGGTTAGTTTGTATGTGTCTCACTCGCAAGTCATACTTGCAGATGTTCGATCCTATACATAATCAAGGATTACAACTCGCCTGAGGAGCCTTGCGTACATGACCAGCCGAAAGTTTATATGTTGAAGCTAATGAACCATCACTGTCTACAAATTAGCCCTTAAGTATACAATTAAATTACAATCTAACCCTTCAAATCCAACTTTCGATACTGTTTTTAATCCTAATTATGTACCTCTTTTTGATCGAAAACCGAAAGCCATTCGGCCATTTGGTCTTCGTATTAAACCAAAATTAGAAGTCACTGAAATCGACCTGAATTTGATTGACAAGTTCAATGTACCACAAATTCCACGATGAACTTTGGAAACACCAACAATTATTTTCGATCTTTGTAATAATAACAAAACCATTACAGATCCTACTATCTTTCAAAGCAATTTTAATGAAATTAAATCGAAATACAGTAACATTCAACATATATACACAGATGGTTCTAAAGATGGAGACAATGTAGCTGCAGCAGCTGTTGTTCACAATCATAGCATAAAGAGCCGCCTGCCTGACAAGGCCTCTATCTACTCAGCTGAACTAAGTGTTATTCAGGAATCTGATGATGACCATTTCGTAATCTTTTCTGATTTCCTTTCATCTCTTCAACAGAAAAGTACAATTCTCTTATAGTTGATAATGTTATTGTTTTCTGCTGGCTTCCAAGCCATGTAGGAATACGTGGTAATGATAGAGCTGATAGTGCTGCTAAGGCAGCATTAGGTTTACATATATCTAATACCAAATTACCTTATACTGATTTTAAAAATTGTATCGACACCTATATTTTTAACTCTTGGCAAGCCGCCGTTCCTCGGAGAATGGCGTCCTTCTAGTAGAACCATTCGTCGAGAGGAAATTGTCCTAGCCAGAGTCAGGATAGGGCTTACACGATGTACTCATATTTATTACAAGGTGAGCAGTCCTGTTTTGCACCGTTAACGGTCAACCATATTTGTTGGAATGTGTAGACTTTGATCCTATGCGGCAAAGATACTACACAGTTAATACTTTGAAAGAGTTATTTGAAACTATAGATTTAAGTATTGTTTTAGATTTTCTTTAAGAAATCAGATTTTATAAATCAATATAATTTGTTCCTATATATATATTAACTTGTTTACAAGCCCGTTGGCGGGCATTTGTTGATTTACATATCTACAAAGTTTATATTGCTACCATATCATCCCTTATTTGTAGATAGTTTTATCTTTATACGTTTACATTATTTTTAATTACGACTTCATTCCTTCATGTTTTTGCACATTATGACCTATTTATGTGTCGACGTTGAGATTTCGCTGCTTGAGTCTCCTAAGACCTCTCCTAAATCTAAGGCCAAAAATAAAAACAAAATTAAAAATCGCCTTAGCGCTAAATAATGGGTAAAACTAATAAGATCATTCAATGGAATTGTCGAGGTTTGAAACCAAATTATAATGAAATCAGCTTAATTTTAAATGAACCATGCCTTATTGCCTTTTGTCTTCAAGAAACATTCTTGAAGACAAGTGATAAGGTATCTTTTAAACAATACTCACTATACAATCATATTTGTGATACCGGGGACAAGGCCACTGGTGGAGTTTCGATAATCGTTAATCGAAACATTCCTCACAGACCTGTTGCGTTTAAAACAAATTTGCAAGCTATTGCGGTCAGTGTTACTATGCACAGAGTCATAACAATATGTTCCTTATATTTGCCACCTAGTTCTTCACTAGACCCTAAAGATCTAAATCACCTAGTTGCACAATTGCCATCACCTTTTATACTCTTGGGCGATTTTAATGCACACAACTACATCTGGGGTTGTAAAGATATAAACGATAAAGGCAAGAAAATTGAGGATTTCTTAGCCAAAAACAATTTGTGTCTTTTTAATAATAAGTCACATACTTACTTACATCCTGCTACAGGCTCTCATTCTTCCATTGATTTAACAATATGCGATCCAACGCTTTTGATGGATTTTTCGTGGAGTGTTGGAGACGACCTCTGTGGAAGTGACCACTTCCCCATATTTCTTGAAAATATCGGCCCTCCACTTCTCGAAAAAACGCAACGATGAAAACTTCGCAAGGCTGATTGGACTACGTTTCAATCTCTTTGCGAGGAACAATTAAAGCCTTCCGTTTTCGAGGATGTCGAAGACGCAACTGCTCTTTTTACCAAAACTCTTCACGATATAGCTGATCAAACCATTCCAAAAACCTCGGCAAATCCTAAACGCCCACATAAACCATGGTACGACGATGACTGCAAAAAGGCAGTCAGAGATCGTAAAGCTGCATTAAATAATTTTAACTTGCGGCCAACTCAAACAAATTTAGATAACTTTAGAGTTTTTCGTGCGAAAGCCCGTCGTACTATTAAGGATAGCAAGAGGAAATCCTGGAGATCTTACGTCTCTAGGCTGAATTCTCGCTCATCTCTTAAGAAGACATGGGACTTGGTCCGGAAAATAAGTGGTAAAGGTAATTCTAGTTCTGTAAATCATCTTAAAACAGATAATGGAGATATAACATCTGTCAAAGATATTACAAACACTTTGGCAGAAACTTTTTCAAAAAATTCTTCTTCTGAAAATTGTCAACCAAATTTTCTGAAAAATAAGAAACTAAAAGAACAGAAGAAGCTGAACTTCAAGTCAAAAAACTTGGGGAAATACAATAAACTATTCACTCTCAAAGAACTTCGAGAGTCCCTTAAAAAGGCTCATGATACATCTGGTCCTGATGCTATCCATTATCAATTACTAAAACATTGACCTGAATCTTGTCTCTCTACCCTTCTTGATATATTTAATAAGGTTTGGGTGACGGGAAACTTCCCCGATTCTTAGCGAGAAGCAATCGTTATTCCAGTCCCCAAACCTGGAAAGGATCATACGGACCCAATAGATTATCGCCCTATTGCTTTAACGAGTTGTATATGTAAAACCATGGAACGAATGATTAATTAGAGACTCGTTTGGTACCTGGAGTCCAACAAGCTGATAACAAAGTATCAAAGTGGATTCCGGCGCCAACGAGGCACAACAGACAATCTCATTCGATTTGAATCATTTATTAGGGAAGCTTTAATAAAAAAAGAACATCTAGTCGCTGTATTTTTTTGACTTGGAGAAAGCTTATGATACTGCATGGAAGTACGGTGTTATAAATGATCTTCATGACCTTGGTCTTAGAGGCCGATTACCCATTTTTATTGAGAAATTCTTAGATGATAGACAATTTCGTGTCCGAATGGGTTCAACCCTCTCTGATATTCATGAACAGGAGATGGGTGTTCCACAGGGCAGTATACTCTCTGTCACACTTTTTAATATAAAGATTAACAGTATAGTAAAATGCATCAATCCAGGTGTGGATTGTTCGCTATACGTTGACGACTTTGTTATATGTTATCGTGCAAAAAACATGAATACTATCGAGAGACAATTACAACAATGTCTAAATAAACTTCAGACCTGGTCTGATGAAAATGGTTTTTAATTCTCTAAGTCTAAAACTAATTGTATGCACTTTTGTCAACTTCGTAAACATCATGAAGACCCTCATCTAACACTGGATGGGTCTCCAATACCAGTAGTGGATGAGATAAAATTCCTTGGTCTTATTTTCGACCGTAAATTAACGTTTATACCACACCTTAAATACTTGACGGCCAAATGCCTTAAAGCTCTTAACTTACTTAAAGTTGTTGCAAACACTAATTGGGGAGCAGATCGAAAAGTCCTGTTGCGACTTTACAGATCTCTTATCAGATCCAAGCTGGACTACGGCTCGATAGTATATGGATCAAGTCGTACTTGCAGATGCTCGACCCTATACATAATCAAGGATTACGACTCGCCTTAGGTGCCTTTCGTACATCACCAGCCGAAAGTCTATATGTTGAAGCTAATGAACCATCACTGTCTCATAGACGGGACAAATTATCTCTTCAATACGCCATTAAATTAAAGTCAAACCCTTCAAACCCAACTTTCGATAATGTTTTTAATCCTAGTTGTGAACCTCTTTTTGATCGAAAACCGAAGGCCATTCGACCATTTGGTCTTCGTATTAAACCAAAATTAAGAGACACTGAAATCGACCTAAATTTGATTGCCAAGTACAAAGTACCACAAATTCCACCGTGAACTTTGGAAACACCAACAATTATTTTTGATCTTTGTAATAATAACAAATCCAGCACAGACCCTACTGTCTTTCAAAGCAAATTTAATGAAATTAAATCGAAATACAGTAACTTTCAACATATCTACACAGATGGCTCTAAAGATGGAGATAAGGTAGCTGCAGTAGCTGTTGTTCACAAACACAGCATAAAGAGCCGCCTGCCTGACAAGGCCTCTATCTTTTCAGCTGAACTTAAGGCAATTGAACTTGCCTTAAATTATATTCAGGAATCTGATGATGACCATTTTGTAATCTTTTCTGATTGCCTTTCATCTCTTCAAGCACTGGGTAATATGAAACATGATAACCCAGTTGTGCTTCAACTTTTAGAAAAGTACAATTCTCTTATAATTGATAATGTTATTATTTTCTGCTGGCTTCCAAGCCATGTAGGAATACGTGGTAATGATAGAACTGATAGTGCTGCTAAGGCAGCATTTGATTTACACATCACTAATACCAAATTACCTTATACTGATTTTAAAAGTTGTATTAACACATATATTCGTAACTCTTGGCAAGCCGCTTGGGATTTGTCAGTTAACAATAAACTCCATCCAATTAAACCGTTACTCGGAGAATGGCGTTCTTCTAGTAGACCCATTCGTCGAGAGGAAGTTGTCCTAGCCCGGTGCAGGATAGGGCATACACGTTATACTCATTCATATTTATTACAAGGTGAGCAATTACCAGAATGTATACCCTGCTTTGCACCGTTAACGGTCAAACACATATTATTGGAATGTGTAGACTTTGATCCTATGCGTCAAAGGTACTACAATGTTAATACTATGAAAGAGTTATTTGATACTGTAGATTTTAGTCTTGTTTTAGATTTCCTGAAAGAGATCAGACTATATAAATCATTGTAATGTGTTCTTATATATATTTACTTGTTTATATACCCGTTGACGGGCATTTGTTGATTTACATACATAGTTTATATTACACCTGATCATCCCTTATTTTTTAATAGTTTTATCTTTATATATTTATATTAATTTTTAATTAATACTTCATTTTCATAACTTTTTGAACACAATATGACCTATTTATGTGTCGACGTGCCGTAAAACACCATTCATTCATTCATTATGTGTCGACGTGCCGTAAACACCATTCATTCATTTATTTGTATGTGTCTCGCAAACTACCTAATCGTCTGCATCTCTAAGTTAAAGTTTGTATGTGAGCATGCATCTCACAAACTACTTGACATAAATAATTAAAACTTTTATTCAACAACATTAGACAACACCGTACAGCCAGTTTCTATAACTCATGCTTTTAATTTAACAAAATGTAGGCCCCTTTTATACTTGACAATTTAGACAAATGTATGTTGCACTAATTTCTATTATGAATTTCTCAATAAAGCATTATTGAAGTGTTATAAAGAAATATAAAAAAGTTCGGACAAGGAAAGTAGCATTCAAGGAGGACAGTCAACTATAAAACACAGAAACAAACACGCAAACAGCTCTCTTCATTTTGGAATTGTTCAAAATCTTTGAAACTTGGCACAGCCGCACAAGTGGTTCCAGTTTCAATATTTTCTTCTGCTTTGTATTTAAAATCAAGTGTCGAATATGATCAAGATTATGAACACAAAAAGTCCAGAAACCTTAAAGATGCATTTTGCATGGTGGCCATCTTGGATTTTGACAAGCTGATATCAAATCAAACTCAAGAGAGTTAGATGAATGCCGGTACTTAATTTGAAAATTATAATATTGATTTGTTAAAAATTGTGGCCACTAAGAAATGTCCGTAAGACTTAGGGAGGGAACGACGGACGCAGCCCATTCCTACAATCCATTCGGCTGGCGAGGGAAAATAAAAGCTGTAATTCACAACACATGTGAACAACAAAATATGATGTTCTTTTATCTTTTAACGACTACGGCTCAGTAGTATATGGATCGACTCGCAAGTCGTACTTGCAGATGCTCGACCCTATACATAATCAAGGATTACGACTCGCCTTAGGTGCCTTTCGTACATCACCAGCCGAAAGTCTATATGTTGAAGCCAATGAACCATCACTGTCTCATAGACGAGACAAATTAGCTCTTCAATACGCCATTAAATTAAAGTCTAACCCTTCAAACCCAACTTTCGATAACGTTTTTCATCCTAGTTGTGAACCTCTTTTTGATCGAAAACCGAAGGCCATTCGACCATTTGGTCTTCGTATTAAACCAAAATTAAGAGACACTGAAATCGACCTAAATTTGATTGCCAAGTACAAAGTACCACAAATTTCACCGTGGACTTTGGAAACTCCAACAATTATTTTTGATCTTTGTAATAATAACAAATCCAGTACAGACCCTACTGTCTTTCAAAGCAAATTTAATGAAATTATATCGAAATACAGTGACTTTCAACATATCTACACAGATGGCTCTAAAGATGGAGATAAGGTAGCTGCAGCAGCTGTTCACAAACACAGCATAAAGAGCCGCCTGCCTGACAAGGCCTCTATCTTTTCAGCTGAACTTAAGGCAATTGAACTTGCCTTAAATTATATTCAGGAATCTGATGATTACCATTTCGTAATCTTTTCTGATTCCCTTTCATCTCTTCAAGCACTGGGTAATATGAAACATGATAACCCAGTTGTGCTTCAACTTTTAGAAAAATACAATTCTCTTATAATTGATAATGTTATTATTTTCTGCTGGCTTCCAAGCCATGTAGGAATACGTGGTAATGATAGAGCTGATAGTGCTGCTAAGGCAGCATTAGATTTACCTATATCTAATACCAAATTACCTTATACTGATTTTAAAAGTTGTATTAACACATATATTCGTAACTCTTGGCAAACCGCTTGGGATTTGTCCTTTAACAATAAACTCCATTCAATTAAACCGTTACTCGGAGAATGGCGTTCTTCTTCTAGACCCATTCGTCGAGAGGAAGTTATACTAGCCCGGTGCAGGATAGGGCATACACGTTATACTCATTCATATTTATTACAAGGTGAGCAATTACCAGAATGTATACCCTGCTTTGCACATCTTATTGGAATGTGTAGACTTTGATCATATGCGTCAAAGGTACTACAATGTTAATACTATGAAAGAGTTATATGATACTGTAGATTTTAGTCTTGTTTTAGATTTCCTCAAAGAGATCAGACTATATAAATCATTGTTATGTGTTCTTATATATTTATACTTGTTTATATACCCGTTGACGGGCATTTTTTGATTTACATACATACTTTATATTACACCTTATCATCCCTTATTTTTTAATAATTTTATCTTTATATATTTACATTAATTTTTAATTAATTCTTCATTTTCATCATTTTTTTGCGCACAATATGACCTATTTATGTGTCGACGTGCCGTAAAACACCATTCATTCATTATCTTTTAACTGCACTGTACTAATCTCTTAACTTTATACTGGGCACATTGAAACTTACACTAGGTCACAGCTTTTCACTTTACATTGTCTGACATCTTCTGGTGGATTGAGTAGATGGAAATTCAGACAACCTTTTAGTGGGTATCACAATTTATTTTTTAAAATATATGTTGGTCAGTGTCATTGGCGTTTGTTGTTTTACATATATACTTTGTATTACTACCATATCATCCCTTATATTTTAATATTTTTATCTTTATATGTTTGCATTAATTTTTAAATAATCCTTCATTTCATCATCATTCAATCAGTTTTTGAGCACAATATGACCTATTTATGTGTCGACGTGCCGTAAAACACCATTCATTCATTCAGTGTCATTCAGTTCCTTTGCTTGAAATGTGGTTATTTTCTTCATTATAGTCTGAAAAATGCTTACATAGCAGCCATGTCTTTTATAGCAGCCATGTTTAATCGATTAATGAGCGATCATCGGTTAAATATTCTGATGATCGATCATGAATTTTCAGCCGATTCCCAACACTATAAACTACCCGTAGAAGGCTACATGTTGCTGTTTATCTTCCGAGAAAGTACAAGAGTGTCTGTATTCTTTCTATGCTGTTTTTACACGACATTTTCTTCTAGTTTCGGGGATTAATTTGGTGTGCCATACAACAGACCCATTACATTGTATAAGTGTTTGTTCTCTCATTTATTCCATTCTGTAATGCACCAAGTTGTGTGTGTGTTTTTTGTTTTCAATAAAAGGTACTGTATTTAGAATAACACACATATCTCTCTCTTCCTTTGAGTGGAACATACTAAAATTCTTCAGATGGTTTCTTTCTTTAACCCACAACTGTGTCAACCTTTGTGGATGTAAAGCACAGTTCCTCATTCAATGCAACTGAATTAAGCCACTGCCTTTCCTCTGGCGAGTCGAGGCCAATTTCTTCAGCTGTTCTCAGTTTAAAATAATAAAATATTGATGAATATTGTACATGATTATATATACTTGATAAAAATTATAAGATGAACACAAATGGATAGTAAAAATTAATCATACAGCCTAAACAAAGCGCCCCTACCACCACCACTATCACAGTGAGAGAATACACTCCTACCCCTTGATACACCACCTACGTTCACAGTGCGACACCATTAAATTGTATGTCCTAGCCATCACAATCTTAAAACGAATTGAATAACGACCTTCATGAGTGCATGAGCTTTCGTCCCTCGGATTTTCTGGTCGTACCCTAGATTGGTCTTCTCTTTAGCTGCAACTACTATGGTTGTTCAGTACGATTCTGGATACATCCTGAGATGTTTATTATTTTGTATGTATATCTTTAGTTGGTTTCTCTGGATGTGGACTTTATTGTTAGAGATTTCCTTTTGATGGGATTTAGTTTTGTTTACACTGTCTTGTCTATTTGGGCGCTGAAGACAGGATAATAGCGAGGATTGTGCGCATATAAAATCGATTCAAGCTAACCAGTAGGCCTAAGTGCCTACTGACCGTTCCAAGTCGGTAACCCTGTCTTCACCACCCTTTATGTTGTTTGTTGTTCCATGGTTCCATGTAGTTTTGTGTACACTGTCTTGTCTATTTGGGCGCTGAAGACAGGATAATAGCGAGGATTGTGCGCATATAAAATCGATTCAAGCTAACCAGTAGGTCTTATTGCCTACTGACCGTTCCAAGTCGGTAACCCTGTCTTCACCACCCTTTCTGTTGTTTTTTGTCTCTTTCATTGTCAAGTCCTTGTTTGCAGTACAGTGTGGACCTACGATGCCATTGCGTTCGGACGCTGTGGTTTCTATAGGACCCTATATATCATTTTTCAGAAATCAACCTTAGTTCGTAGTATGTAATGGAATGTGAGGCTTCTTACCTGACCGCGAAAACTAGTTGCATCTGCGTACATTCAATCATGATTAGTGAGTACATAGCTATCAACATGTAAATATTGTCAATAATTTCGCCGTTCCGATACACGTTTTTCCGTTTTCTCCCTTGTTTAGATGCGGTTGTTTCGATAACAAGAATTTTTTGGTGACGAAAATACGGCTATATCGTAGAAACACGGATTAAGGGTGCCTTTTGGTGAATATCAGTATAACAAGAATTTTTAATTTCCCTGTTTTTTATGAAGACTAACATATTACTAGTTAGTTTCTGGAAAAATAATGGTGTGTTGGTGATTTAACTTTTTAGCAATATTAATCTTTAGCAATACACCCCTAAAGTGGGGTTTTAAATTCCGAATCAGCTGAAAATTGGGTATGGCTTTATTTACCCAATATTTTAGGTAAAAAAAAGAAGCAAATGAAAAAAGTTATGAGAAGCTAAACAGGTATCAATACAAAAGTAAGAAAACCCTTAAAATAATAAAAATAGGAGAAATCTTTGAAGTTTTCAATTTCAGCACACCTTCTAATGAAACAAAAAAAAATCAAGAAAATTGCATTTTTGGGCAAGGCAAACTAAAAAATAAATAAACACAAATGTGTTATAAACTGGTATATATAATAGAGAATTATCAGTTTATCAAATAAATGTGATGAAAAGTATATGTCGGTGTTCATCTTAAAGAGTTAACAATTAAAAAATGTTAAAGACCCATCATTTTATTACAGAAAAAGATAGATATGTGCTTTGCTTTTATTTATTATATCAAAGTCATTTAAATGACTAGCATACATACACCTGATATACAAACATCACATCTAAATGAATTACAAACAGTTTATCAGTATATAATATACACAATATGACCAAAATACGTTAAAAGAGATGTTGATTTACCCCACCCACTTCATTTTGTATGGTATATTTTACCAGACTGTTGTATTTGCTTGTGTATACTGAAATAGCATCTGCCATGTTAGATACCCAGGCAGATGTTATTGAAGCCTTTAATGACACCTCTCGGTATCTGAATGACATATTGAACATTGACAACCCTTTCTTTCCAACTACTGTTAATTATATTTATCCTAAAGTACTTCAGCTTAACAAAGCTAATATATCTCATAATAACGCTTCTTTTCTTGATGTACATCTCTCGATTGAAAATACTGAAATAATTAGCAAAATCTATGACAAGAGAGATGATTTTAATTTTGACATTGTTAATTACCCCCACTTGGATGGGGATGTTCCCCGAGCAACTTCTTATATGTCTCAACTGATTCGTTTTTCAAGAGCTTGTACTCGAGTTGAGGACTTTAATATTAGTAATCTTTGTATAACTAAAAAGCTACTCAATCAGGGTTACAGTTACCATAAACTTCGTAAAACCTTTGCAAAATTTCATTATCGTAACCCTGATCTTCTTTCCAAATATAAAAGTAATCTAAGGACTCTTCTGCGACAAGGACCATCACAACCTGACTTCTATAATGATGTGATTTATAAACTTCGTAAGATTCTTGGTCATAATCACTTTCATACTATCTTTGTTAAACTTGTTAAAAAGTTTATCAAAAGAGGTTATGACCCTATCATTTTGCAATTTACTGCATGCTTGGTGGTTGACCCTTTTACAGTTCGCCACTATGCTTTCCTCTTTAATTGTACGATGACCGGACAGGCTGTGGACCCTATGATGACGCCTACCTAAAGCCCATTGGGACGGTGGCGTTTGATGTTTGTCTATGATCTTTCCTGTCATGCCCTTAATGGTTTATTCTCTTGTTGCTCTGGCTTCTGCCAAGTCATTGAGTACCTTCATGGTGGCGTTGTAGGCTATTGTTTTTGTTTTTATTATATTTACACGAGCATATATGTGTTTTACTTATATTGCCTTTTGATGCTGCCTTGTTTGTTAGAGATTAGATCATGGCGGGGATTTCTTTATTTACACTGTCCTGTTTCTTTATTTACACCCGTGCTACGAATCAGTAGTGTTATTTTTTACTGGTCCTTTGGGACCAACGTGCTCAATATAGGTGGCTTTGAAGTAGAATACCGCTTCGTTGCTTCTTTCATTACTTCTCATGAACAGACTCAATAAACCGAGTCTGCTGCTTTATTGTGTTTGTTGCTCTCAAAGGATCACCTTTATCAGTATTTATTTTAATGGGATGACAGTAGGGTAAGTGTGAGGTTTGGTGCACCCTAGAACCGGTTTTAAACCTCCAGTGGCCTACTTTGCCACTGACCGTTCCAAGGCGGTAGCCCTATCGTCAACCCTTTTGTGTTTGTGATGTCGTTTGCATTTATTATTGCTTTTGCCTTCTTGTTTGTCTGTTTGCGTGTTTGTTTCTGTATTTCGTGGTTGACTGTCATCCTTGAATGCTACTTTCCCTGTCCGATCTTTTTATATTTCTTCTTAGAATTAAAATTAATGTTAACACAATGTTATATCAAATCCAAATAATATATCTCTAAGTATGATCTATCACACATTATACAACAGTCTGTCAATCAGAAGCGTGTTATTAAATCACTCGTGTTTTCAGCCCTCGTGATATAATACCTGCACATATGATCTCAAAACTGTGGCAAAGTGTGCGATATACCATTATTATGAATGAATCAAACCCTAACCCTGGTATGTTGCACAATACACCAAAGTTTAGAGATCAGATGTGTAGGAATTATATCTCGGAAGCTAAAGCCCTTGGGCACATATAGGATTTCAGGGATAATACAGTGGTTGAAATAAAAACTGATATATAATATCATGAACCACAATGTGTGAGGTTCATGATTGTGAACATGTATACTAAGAATCAAAGATGTATGACTAATGGTAACTGGTATATGAGCTTGCCAGAATTGAATGTTGTTTAACGGCTCATCAACACAGTATAGGTTATTCAGAGCCGCACCAAAGAGGGGGGAAGGATACATAGGAATCCTGGAACCGTGCCCTACTCTTATTATCGAATAGATTCCTATGGTTCTTTAACATGCTCAGAGGATAGACCGATTTACGGGACCGCCCGGTTTACGTCCCCATCCGACGGAGGAGGCTAAGGGAAAGTGTCTTGCCCAAGAAAACACCGACGGAACTCAGTGGCATCACGGATGATTGAACCCGGGGCCTCCGGTTACAAATCCGCAGCGCTACCGACTGCACCACGCCAGCCGAAACATTAACCTTGAATGTAAATTGTTCAGAAACATAGCATAAAGAGCCGCCTGCCTGACAAGGCCTCTATCTTTTCAGCAATTGAACTTGCCTTAAGTTTTTATTCAGGAATCTGATGATGACCATTTCGTAATCTTTTCTGATTCCCTTTCATCTCTTCAAGCCCTGGGTAATATGAAACATGATAATCCAGTTGTGCTTCAACTTTTAGAAAGGTACAATTCTCTTATAGTTGATAATGTTATTTTTTTCTGCTGCCTTCCAAGCCATGTACGAATACGTGGTAATGATAGAGCTGATAGTGCTGCTAAGGCAGCATTAGGTTTACTTATATCTAATACCAAATTACCTTATACTGATTTTAAAAGTTGTATCAACTCATATATTCTAACTCTTGGCAAGCCGCCTGGGACTTGTCGGTGAACAATAAACTCCATTCCATTAAACCGTTAAGCGTAGAATGGCGTCCTTCTAGTTGACCCATTCGTCGAGAGGAAGTTGTCCTCGCCAGGGTCAGGATAGGGCATACACGCTATACTTATTCATATTTATTACAAGGTGAGCAGTTGCCAGAATGTATACCCTGTTTTGCACCGTTAACGGTCAAACATATCTTGTTAGAACGTGTAGACTTTGATCCTATGCGACAAAGATACTACACAGTTAATACTTTGAAAGAGTTATTTGATACTATAGAGTTTAGTCTTGTTTTAAATTTCCTTAAAGAAATCGGACTTTATAAAGCAATATAATATTTTCCTATATACATTAACTTGTTTACAAGGAATATATAAAGACCGGACAGGGAAAGTAGCATTCAGTGAGGACAGTCAACCACAAAACACAGAATCCAACAGGCAAACAGACAAACAAGAAGGCAAAAGTAATAATGAATGCAAACGACATCACAACACAAAAGGGTTGACAATAGGGCTACCGCCTTGGAACGGTCAGTGGCAAAGTAGGCCACTGTGGGGTTTAAACAAAAGAAATATAAAAAGATCGGACAGGGAAAGTAGCATTCAAGGAGGACAGTCAACCACAAAACACAAAAACAAACATGGAAACAGACAAACAAAAAGGCAAAAGTAATAATAAAAGTAAACGACATCACAAACACAAAGGGTTGACAAAGTCCGTTTGCGGGCATTTGTTGATTTACATATATACATAGTTTATATTGCTATCATATCATCCCTTATTTGTCGATAGAAAATAGAACATGCGGACCCAAACTCGTTTTTTACTTGGAAAAAGTAAATTCTTAAAATTATAGATACACGTATTAACTTTTATAACCTTGAATCTTTATCTTTACTTCCTCCGAGACCTGTCCGTCGGATGGGGACGTAAACCGGGCGGTCCCGTGTATCGGTCTATCATCCGAGCACGTTAAAGAACCATAGGAATCTATTCGATAATAAGAGTAGGGCAGGTTCCCGGATTCCTATGTATCCTTCCCCCTCTCTCTGGGGCGGCTCTAAATAACCTATACTGTGTTGATGAGCCGTTAAACAACATTCAATTTAATTCCTCCGAGACCTAGGTTTTCCTTTCGTCATTTAAAATCGGGAATTCAGGAGTTTCATAATAAATTTGTTTTAGTTCCTGCAGATAAAGCAGCTAATAATGTAATTATTGTTTGACGCCTACATTACGTCAATGTTTTATCTCTGGAACTCGGCAGCACCAATTCGTATACTCCAGTTAATACTACTGAGGATGATGTTGTTTCCGCACATATCACTCGGTGCACTACTTTCAAGGCTTGTGTAAACGATAAGCAAAATAAACTGCCTACCATGTACTGGATTCCTAAATTACATAAAAATCCATATACGGCTCGCTTTATTTCTAATTCTAGTGCCTGCACCACAACAAACATCTCCAAACTTTTAACTTCTTGTCTTACTGCCGTTAAAGATCACGTTAAACTATATTGTGATAAAACTTTGGGATTAATTTATTTTGGTCTATAAAAAATTCAGGAGACGTTCTGGATAAAATTTTCAAAAAGGTCAAGTTTCATCAATAAGCACTTATGACTTCTCTACACTATATACAACCTTACGTCATCACCTTATTAAAGACAATGTATACCCTGCTTTGCACCGTTATTTTAGTCTTGCCTTAGATTTCCTGAAAGAGATTAGACTATATAAATCATTGTTATGTGTTCTTATATATATTTACTTGTTTATATACCCGTTGACGGGCATTTGTTGATTTACATACATAGTTTATATTACACCTTATCATCCCTTATTTTTTAATAGTTTTTTCTTGATATATTTACATTAATTTTTAATTAATACTTCATTTTTCATCAATTTTGCGCACAATATGACCTATTTATGTGTCGACTTGCCGTAAAACACCATTCATTCATTATTAAAGACAAGCTAATTTCTCTTATTCAAAAAACATTCGCTAGAGAAAATACTACATTTTTGGCATGTAATAATATTAAAGCGTTTTTTACTAATGGCAGTTTAGACAATTATACTATGTGGACTTGCTATGAAGTTTGTGAAGCACTCATATTCCTATTAGATAATATTTTCGTCAGGTATGGTACCACCATTTATAGACAAATTGTTTGTATCCCTATGGGTACGAACTGTGCACCACTTGTCGCAGATTTGTTTTTATTTTGCTATGAAAGAGATTTCATGTTGAGTCATTCACCAGATACCCAGGCAGATGTTATTGAAGCTTTTAATGACACCTCTCGGTATCTCGATGACATACTGAACATTGACAACCCTTTCTTTCCAACTATGGTTGATAATATTTATCCTATAGAACTTCGGCTTAATAAAGAAAATATATCGGATAATAACGCTTCTTTTCTTGATTTAGATCTCTCGATTGAAAATGGTAAAATAATTAGCAAAATCTATGACAAGAGAGATGATTTTAATTTTGACATTGTCCCCACTTGGATGGAGATGTTCCCCGAGCAACTTCAAATTGTGTATTATTGATTTTATGAATATTGAGTTCTGCTCAATCTGGGGCTAGAGGGCGTGAGCGGTATATAGCTTATTTCACTACCGCTCATGAACAGTCTCTATCAAACCGAGACTGCAATATTTCGTATGTGTCGTGCTCGGCCGTTTCCAAAGGTCCATTATTATACTCTTTCTTATGGGATGTATGTGTCTCAACTTATTCGTTTTTGAAGAGCTTGTACTCGAGTTGACTTTTATATTCGTAATCTTTGTATAACTAAAAAGCTACTCAATCAGGTTTGCCGGGTCATAACCTCTTTTGATAAACCTTGTAATAAGTTTAACAATGATAGTATGAAAGTGATCATGACCAAGAATATTACAAAGTTTATAAATCACATCACCATAGAAGTCAGGTTGTGATGATTGTCCTTGTCGCAGAAGAGTCCTTAAATTACTTTTATATTTGGAAAGAAGATCAGGGTTACGATAATAAAAGTTTGCAAAGGTTTTACGAAGATTGGTAACTATCATTTGCAATGTACTGCATGCTTGGTGGTGGACCCTTTTACAGTTCGCCACTATCTTGTAAGCACCTGTCTGTCACACGCTAATCCATTGTTCAGTTGAAACCAATTCACAATGTCCATGATATATTCAGGTAACACGGAAAAGCGTGCAATTTTAAGTGGCCGCTAGAGGGCGTCCGGAAGGGCCGTTTAATTAGTTTAGTTTGGTGCTAATGCATGTAAAGGAAAATGTCGTTTAAGGGTCCTTTCGTGTAGATGTTAATACTGCGCACGTGTGTCACGGAATGAACGTGGGAAATAATGTTTTGGGCGAAACGTCGGTTATAAAATGCATTGTTCTCAAGTCCTGGCCGGGATTGATTGAAAGTTACTTTGCTTGAGCAGAGGTTGGAACCGGCGAAATTCACAGGCAATATGTGGTCAGTTATTATTTTATGAACTTTTATCGTACATTTGTATTTAGTGGGCGGCGCCATCTTGGTTGGCGATGTTACGACAACCAGTTAGCTTTTATGTTTCTCAAACATTAACTTGAGACAAGCATATGATTTTGAAGTTACTTTATTAGATGTAATTATTGTAATTGATCATTAATTGTAAAACAATATCAATTTGATAACGTTGTATAATATTTGCATTAGTTAACGTTGGCGTATAACTCAGAGATTGTAATACACGATTGAATTGATAACGTTGTATATTAGGTGCATTAGTTAACAATGAGATGAGTGACTAGTGTAACCCCCAGCGGGTGGTGGGGTGATAAGAATCAACCGACTGCTCGTTACTTAGCAGAGGGGTAGAACCCCACCTACTCCGAAAAGTAACCCACCTTTGACCGTTGGCGGGCATTTGTTGATTTAATGACACCTCTCGGTATCTGGATGACATATTGAACATTGACAACCCTTTCTTTCCAACTATGGTTAATTTTTTTTTAATCTAAAGAACTTCAGCTTAATATCATAAGCTTTCTCCAAGTCAAAAATATGCAATATTTCGTATGCGTCGTTTTCGGCCGTTTCCAAAGCTCCATTATCATACTCTTTGTTATAGCACAGTGGCGTTGCTTGTACAGTGTGGCGGCAGTAAAACGTCTTCCCGCGCTTGAAATCAGTACTGTTATTCATTCAATCTTTGGAGATCGCTGAGCCGATACTTATATTTAATTATCGGTGGTACTTTTTCATTTCTTTTTGTTTTCTTACTTAATTTTCGATTCAGTGGTTCCACAACTCCGGCCGATTAAAGGCTCTGGGTATTGTTTAACCACTTATAGGATATGTTGTCTGCTTTTTAATTTAGTCTTTTGACTGTTGCTTGTGATATGCAGGCTTCATAACCGCAGATCCCAACTAAATTCCGTTATGTTTATTTCGCTCTTTGGGGCATAGAATTTTATTAGATACTGGGACCATACGCCGTACGACAATCTCCATGTCCACCGCCATATGCAAGCCATCTTCGGGATGGTTAAAATTTCGTACTATTGATTTTATTAATATTGAGTTCTGCTCAACCTGGGTCTAGAGGGCGAAAGCGGTAGCTAGCATATTTCACTACCTCTCATGAACAGTCTCAAACAAACCGAGACTGCAATATTTAGTATGTGTCGGTTTCGGCCGTTTCCAAAGGTCCATTATCATATTCTTTTTTTAACTTGCGGCCAACTTAAACAAATATAGATAACTTTAGAGTGTTTCGTGCGAAAGCCCGTCGTACTATAAAGGATAGCAAGAGGAAATCCTGGAGATCTTACGTCTCTAGGCTGAATTCTCGCTCATCTCTTAAGAAGACATGGGACATGGTCCGGAAAATAAGTGGTAAAGGTAATTCTAGTTCTGTAAATCATCTTAAAACAAATAATGGAGATATAACATCTGTCAAATATATTACAAACATTTTTTCAAACAGCCAGAAATTCAAAATACAAAGAATACTTCCTCAGTATCAAATCCAAACAAAAGTCAACAAACACAACTTAACAAACCAAAATTAAACTTTTCACCTAATCAAACTTTTACATTTAAATCAAACACAAAACCGGCAGGCTCTGGCAATGTCAAGAGCATGTCAATTTCTCAGAATTGGAAAGAGGGTTCTTCTAAGACTGTGAAGTCTAGAAGTTCCCCAGTCGTGAAGCCTAATACATCCTCGGTTGGAAGGCCTAGTGCTGTTCCGGCTAAGGAAGTTGGAAAGCCTAGTGCTGCTCCAACTAAGGAAGTTGGAAAGCCTAGTGCTTCTCCAACTGGGGAGCACAAGGAGCAGCCAAAGGTGTCTAATGGCCCTATTGAGCTGCATAACAAATTCGAACAGCTTATGGACATTTCAGAGCCGGCAGCTGCACTGCCACTTCCATCCTCTCATGAAAGGTTAGTTGAGGTGCCACTTCAGCTGACTTCTTCCGGGGAGGAGGATCCATCAGTGGAGATGTCGCTGCTTGAGTCTCCTAAGACCTCTCCTAAATATAAGGCCAAAAATAAAAACAAAATTAAAAATCGCCTTAGCGCTAAATAATGGCTAAAACTAATAAGATCATTCAATGGAATTGTCGAGGTTTGAAACCAAATTATGATGAAATCAGCTTAATTTTAAATGAACACAACCCTATTGCCTTTTGTCTTCAAGAAACATTCTTGAAGACAAGTGATAAGGTATCTTTTAAACAATACTCACTATACAATCATATTTGTGTTACCGGGGACAAGGCCACTGATGGAGTTTCGATAATCGTTAATCGAAACATTCCTCACAGACCTGTTGCGTTGAAAACAAATTTGCAAGCTATTGCGGTCAGTGTTACTATGCACAGAGTCATAACAATATGTTCCTTATATTTGCCACCTAGTTCTTCACTAGACCCTAAAGATCTAAATCACCTAGTTGCACAATTGCCATCACCTTTTATACTCTTGGGCGATTTTAATGCACACAACTACATCTGGGGTTGTAAAGATATAAACGATAAAGGCAAGAAAATTGAGGATTTCTTAGCCAAAAACAATTTGTGTCTTTTTAATAAGTCACATACTTACTTACATCCTGCTACAGGCTCTCATTCTTCCATTTATTTACCAATATGCGATCCAACGCTTTTGATGGATTTTTCGTGGAGTGTTGGAGACGACCTCTGTGGAAGTGACCACTTCCCCATATTTCTTGAAAATATCGGCCCTCCACTTCTCGAAAAAACGCAACGATGGAAACTTCGCAAGGCTGATTGGACTACGTTTCAGTCTCTTTGCGAGGAACAATTAAAGCCTTCCGTTTTCGAGGATGTCGAAGACGCAACTGCTCTTTTTACCAAAACTCTTCACGATATAGCTGATCAAACCATTCCAAAAACCTCGGCAAATCCTAAACGCCCACATAAACCATGGTACGACGATGACTGCAAAAAGGCAGTCAGCGATCGTAAAGTTGCATTAAATAATTTTAACTTGCGGCCAACTCAAACACATTTAGATAACTTTAGAGTTTTTCGTGCGAAAGCCCGTCGTACTATTAAGGATAGCAAGAGGAAATCCTGGAGATCTTACGTCTCTAGGCTGAATTCTCGCTCATCTCTTAAGAAGACATGGGACATGGTCCGGAAAATAAGTGGTAAAGGTAATTCTAGTTCTCTAAATCATCTTAAAACAGATAATGGAGATATAACATCTGTCAAAGATATTACAAACACTTTGGCAGAAACTTTTTCAAAAAAATCTTCTTCTGAAAATTGTCAACCAAATATTCTGAAAAATAAGAAACTAAAAGAACAGAAGAAGCTGAACTTCACGTCAAAAAACTTGGAGAAATACAATAAACTATTCACTCTCAAAGAACTTCGAGAGTCCCTTAAAAAGGCTCATGATACATCAGCTGGTCCTGATGATATCCATTATCAATTACTAAAACATTTACCTGAATCTTGTCTCTCTACCCTTCTTGATATATTTAATAAGGTTTGGGTGACGGGAAACTTCCCCGATTCTTGGCGGGAAGCAATCGTTATTCCAGTCCCCAAACCTGGAAAGGATCATACGGACCCAATAAGTTATCGCCCTATTGCTTTAACGAGTTGTATATGTAAAACCATGGAACGAATGATTAATGAGAGACTCGTTTGGTACCTGGAGTCCAACAAGCTGATAACAAAGTATCAAAGTGGATTCCGGCGCCAACGAGGCACAACAGACAATCTCATTCGATTTGAATCATTTATTAGGGAAGCTTTCATAAAAAAAGAACATCTAGTCGCTGTTTTTTTTGACTTGGAGAAAGCTTATGATACTGCATGGAAGTACGGTATTATGAATGATCTTCATGACCTTGGTCTTAGAGGCCGATTACCCATTTTTATTGAGAAATTCTTAGATGATAGACAATTTCGTGTCCGAATGGGTTCAACCCTCTCTGATATTCATGAACAGGAGATGGGTGTTCCACAGGGCAGTATACTCTCTGTCACACTTTTTAATATAAAGATTAACAGTATAGTAAAATGCATCAATCCAGGTGTGGATTGTTCGCTATACGTTGACGACTTTGTTATATGTTATCGTGCAAAAAACATGAATACTATCGAGAGACAATTACAACAATGTCTAAATAAACTTCAGACCTAGTCTGATGAAAATGGTTTTAAATTTTCTAAGTCTAAAACTAATTGTATGCACTTTTGTCAACTTCGTAAACATCATGAAGACCCTCATCTAACACTGGATGGCTCTCCAATACCAGTAGTGGATGAGATAAAAAAAAAAATTGTTTTTAATACTTTTATTTCAGACACATTGTGTACTTACATATACAGTTGCATACATATATATACATTGCTAGTAAAACATGTTAAACGAAAAAAAAATATAATAGAATCCAGTCAAGATAATTGAATTTCAAAAAGAGCAAAAACGAAAATAACGAAATAAATGAAGTCAATACAAACCTACACTAAATCAACTATTAATATTACATTCTTATATATATATACATACATATACACACACATACATATATACATGTATATACATACATACACACATACATATACCTAGATATACCAAAAAGGGTAATTTTACCTAACTATCCTAAATAAACAGTTGGCTAATTATGTTCCATCTCGCCTTTATGGCATTAGATTTTGGTACAGAGTACATAAATGATGAGAACAATTCCAAGTGTTTATATCTTTTCAGATGTTCGATGAAAACATCATAGTTTGGGAGACATTTTTTCAATTTGCTTGAATAGACATAACTTTTATAGACAAGGAAACAAATATTAATAATCGAATTTAAAACATATTCATGCTGTTTAAAACCAAGGAGGACTTCTTCGGGTCGTAATTCAATAGAAATTCCGCAACGATTATTAATTTGTTCAAACAATCTTAGCAGTATATTCTTTGAATACATACATTCAAAAAATAGATGTGAAACAGTTTCCTGTGAGTTGTTGCAAAAAGTGCATAGTTCTGTTTCTGACATTTTACATTGATACAATTTGGCATTGGTAAACAAAATACGATGATGTATTTTGAATTGAAGACTTTGGAGGTAAGTGTCATCGGTTATTTTAAAAGTGTGTTGATATAGAAATTTCCAGTCTTCCTTTGTTAAGGTTATTCCGAGTTCTATGTTCCATTTTTCTTGCGAGTTATTGGGTGTTAAGCTTACTGATTTTAAAAAGTCTTCATAAAACGATTGATTTACTTTTTTTGCTGATTTTAATTTATGAATATTTCTATTTAAAGGATGTTCAATTTTAGTTGTATTCTTAATACACGTTTTCCATTCATTAGGGATTGCATTAATTATTCCATAGTAAGATGTAAATGGAATGCGTGCATTGTATTTAGTTGAGAAATCATTAAAAGATAAAAACTCACACCTTTCATTTACAAGATCGTTTATGAAGAATACTGCATTTTGACTTAACACTTTAAAGAGGTTTAAGTCCCAGTTTAACACAATATTTAAATTATAAAATATAGGTTCTGATAAAATATCTGTATGTGTGTTTGTGGTGATTTCACTATCTAAAAGTGCCCACGATTGCATTACATTTTGCCAGAAACTGTTCTGATAACTTGCTAGTTTGAGGATTCCGTCTTTATGGAGATACCATAGTTTATAGCCACCGAACTGTTCTAGATCATTTAAAATAAGGGTTTTCCATGGTGAGAATATTTCTGGGTCTAAAAGTTTTTTCACCCATACAAGTTTCAATGAATGACTTAATGATTTGATATGTGGCACTTTTAAACCACCGTTTTCAATCTGATTTATCATGACTGTTCGTTTAATTTTGTCATTTTTACCAGACCATAAGAAATTAAACAATGTAATTTGGAATTCATCAAATATATGTTCTGGTGGGTCAGGAAGGACCGTTAGACAATCAATAATGATTGGAAGAGCGAGTGTTTTTATAATCGTTGTTTTGCCAATAAGGGTAAGATTTCTGAAGGACCAATCGTTCAACATATTTTTGATTTTTTTAAGTTTGGTATGGTAGTTGTTTATAAAATAGTTGTCTTCTTCTAAGTTGTATGTTATCCCTAATAGTTTAAAATTGCCTTTGAAGTTCCATATAACTGGTTTCTCAGTACGGATTTTGTCACGACAACCTTTTTTTGAGCCTATCCATATAATTTGGGTTTTATCGAAGTTTGCTTTTAATCCTGAGCAAAGGTAAAACTTATCTACTAACTGAAGTGCAGTATTAAGAGAAATTTCGTCATCTTCTAAAATAGAGAGGAGTCATCCGCATATTGATTTAATAAATATTCCGAATCTTTTATTCGAATACCTTTAATATCAGGGTGATTTTTCAAGGCAGCACTTAAAAATTCAACACATATGATAAAAAGATACGGAGAAAGAGGATCTCCTTGTCGGACACCGCGTTGAATAGGGAAAAACTCTGAACAATGGCCATTATTCAGGACACAACTCGAAACATTATTATAAAATGTATGAAACCAATTTAAAATGGACTCTCCAAAATTAAGAAAACGTAAACATTTTTCGATGAATTTCCATTCCAAAGAGTCAAATGCTTTTTCAAAATCTAGTAAAACAAGGAGCCCTGGTATATTGTCTTCTTCACATTTTAAAATAAGGTCAGATATTAGCCTAGTAGATTCACTAATTTGCCTTCCCTTTAAAAATCCTGTTTGACTTTCAGATATTACTTTTAAAAGTACTGATTTTATTCGAGTGGCAACAGCTGAGGATGCAATTTTTCCATCCACATTTAATAACGAGATAGTTCTCCAGTTTTTTAAGTGCGTTTTTGATTTACCTTCTTTTGGGAGACAAGTGATGACACCTTGTCTTTGTGTTATTGATAAAGATTTAATATGGTATCCATAGTTCAATGATTTAACAAGAAAAGAACCAATATCGTTCCAAAAGAATTTATAAAATTCTGCCGTAAAGCCATCAGATCCAGGCGATTTTTCATTTTTCATATTTTTTAAAACATTTAAACATTCGTGTACACTAAGATGTCCTTCTAATGACTCCCGTTCTTCTTCGTTTAGTTTATTTAAAAATGTATTGTTTGTGTCAAAAAAAAAATCTTCGTGTTCCTGCGATGTAGAAGGTTTAGAACTATAAAGAGTTTCATAAAAGTATTTCTGTTCAGTAAGTATTTCTTTTAAGTCATTTGTTTCCTGTCCATCATTTTTAATAAGTTTTGATATTAATTTTTCAGTATATTGTCTCTTTTCTAAATTACAAAAATATTTAGTGGATTTTTCTCCTTCAACTTTCCATTTCGCTTTTGTTCTTAA
Organism: Cyrtodaria siliqua; assembly: GCA_037043455.1. Taxonomy (NCBI): domain Eukaryota; kingdom Metazoa; phylum Mollusca; class Bivalvia; order Adapedonta; family Hiatellidae; genus Cyrtodaria; species Cyrtodaria siliqua. The sequence continues at coordinate 73,400 of JAWPHD010008206.1, forward strand.
AATAATTCCTCTTATTCGTTCATCTCGAATTGTTTTTAATTCTATCTGTAACTGATCAATTTCATTATTACCTGAGAAATCACCATTGTCTATTAAAACATATAAGTTTTTAATTTTAGCTTCTATTTCATTTTATTTTTTATTTTTTTCTCTTTTTAAAAATGAGGCGAATGAAATAGTTTTACCTCTAATCATGATCTTAAGAGTCTCCCAAAATAGTTGGTCGTTTATGCTAAATTCAATTTCTTGCTGTTCATTTTCATTATCCAATCTGTATTGTTCTATGGTTTCAGCAATAGTTTGTTTGATAGTATTAACATATTCAATATTTGTTAGTAGACTGTTATTAAATTTCCATGTGCCACGGCCTCGTTTTTGGTCAATGAATAAAAAATTAACTGAGATTGCTGAATGATCAGATTTATAAGAAATATCGATTGAACATTTTTCGACACAATCTTGGAAATCAGATGACACAAGAAAATAGTCTAAACGTGCCATCTTATTAAAAGGGCCTCTCCAAGTATATCTTTTAACATTGTCATTAAATATTCTCCAGATGTCATGTAAGTCTAAACTTTCCATAATACTTAAAAGTGTTTTATTTGATTTTATATTATTTTTGTGTTTATAATTGTATGTGTCCATATCATAATTTAGTGGCACATTCCAGTCCCCGCCAATAATATAAGAAGTGTTACCAAAGCTTTCAATAACAGTAAAGAAATCATGAAAAAATTGCGGCTTGTCTTCATTTGGTCCATACACTACAGCTAAAGTCATTCCTTGCTCCTGAATTGTAATATCTAACACTATGAAATTTCCGAAATTATCTATGAATTCTTTGTTAATTTTGTAACTAAATTTATTATTGAACAAGATTGCGGTTCCCCTACTTGAGCTTGAAAATGAAGAAAATATTGCATCACAGCCCCATTCAGTCCTCCATTTGCTTTCTATCTCTTTAGTTGAATGTGTATCAACAAGAAAAGTAATGTCATATCTATCACTACACCTTGAAAAAATGTCTCTCCTCTTTACTTGATCAGAATATAAACCCCTACAATTCATACTTCCAAATTTTATATCACTCATAATTTAATAAAATAGTGTAGGTTAATGTATAGTTTGTATCGACTCCATGAATATGAGATAAAATTCCTTGGTCTTATTTTCGACCGTAAATTAACGTTTATACCACACCTTAAATACTTGAAGGCCAAATGCCTTAAAGCTCTTAACTTACTTAAAGTTGTTGCAAACACTAATTGGGGAGCAGATCGAAAAGTCCTGTTGCGACTTTACAGATCTCTTATCAGATCCAAGCTGGACTACGGCTCGATAGTATATGGATCGACTCGCAAGTCGTACTTGCAGATGCTCGACCCTATACATAATCAAGGATTACGACTCGCCTTAGGTGCCTTTCGTACATCACCAGCCGAAAGTCTATATGTTGAAGCTAATGAACCATCACTGTCTCATAGACGGGACAAATTATCTCTTCAATACGCCATTACATTAAAGTCAAACCCTTCAAACCCAACTTTCGATAATGTTTTTAATCCTAGTTGTGAACCTCTTTTTGACTCGCCTGAGGAGCCTTGCGTACATGACCAGCCGAAAGTTTATATGTTGAAGCTAATGAACCATCACTGTCTACAAATTAGCCCTTCAGTATACAATTAAATTACAATCTAACCCTTCAAATCCAACTTTCGATACTGTTTTTAATCCTAATTATGTACCTCTTTTTGATCGAAAACCGAAAGCCATTCGGCCATTTGGTCTTCGTATTAAACCAAAATTAGAAGTCACTGAAATCGACCTAAATTTGATTGCCAAGTACAAAGTACCACAAATTCCACCGTGGACTTTGGAAACACCAACAATTATTTTTGATCTTTGTAATAATAACAAATCCAGCACAGACCCTACTGTCTTTCAAAGCAAATTTAATGAAATTAAATCGAAATACAGTAACTTTCAACATATCTACACAGATGGCTCTAAAGATGGAGATAAGGTAGCTGCAGCAGCTGTTGTTCACAAACACAGCATAAAGAGCCGCCTGCCTGACAAGGCGTCTATCTTTTCAGCTGAACTTAAGGCAATTGAACTTGCCTTGAATTATATTCAGGAATCTGATGATGACCATTTTGTAATCTTTTCTGATTCCCTTTCATCTCTTCAAGCACTGGGTAATATGAAACATGATAACCCAGTTGTGCTTCAACTTTTAGAAAAGTACAATTCTCTTATAATTGATAATGTTATTATTTTCTGCTGGCTTCCAAGCCATGTAGGAATACGTGGTAATGATAGAGCTGATAGTGCTGCTAAGGCAGCATTAGATTTACACATCACTAATACCAAATTACCTTATACTGATTTTAAAAGTTGTATTAACACATATATTCGTAACTCTTGGCAAGCCGCTTGGGATTTGTCAGTTAACAATAAACTCCATCCAATTAAACCGTTACTCGGAGAATGGCGTTCTTCTAGTAGACCTATTCGTCGAGAGGAAGTTGTCCTAGCCCGGTGCAGGATAGGGCATACACGTTATACTCATTCATATTTATTACAAGGTGAGCAATTACCAGAATGTATACCCTGCTTTGCACCGTTAACGGTCAAACACATATTATTGGAATGTGTAGACTTTGATCCTATGCGTCAAAGGTACTACAATGTTAATACTATGAAAGAGTTATTTGATACTGTAGATTTTAGTCTTGTTTTAGATTTCCTGAAAGAGATCAGACTATATAAATCATTGTAATGTGTTCTTATATATATTTACTTGTTTATATACCCGTTGACGGGCATTTGTTGATTTACATACATAGTTTATATTACACCTGATCATCCCTTATTTTTTAATAGTTTTATCTTTATATTTTTAATTAATACTTCATTTTCATAAATGTTTGCGCACAATATGACCTATTTATGTGTCGACGTGCCGTAAAACACCATTCATTCATTCTGAAAATTGTCAACCCAATTTCTGAAAAATAAGAAGCAGAAAAGAACAGAAGAAGCTGAACTTCAAAAAAGAGTAACGGCCGAAAACGACACATACGAAATATTGCAGTCTCGGTTTGATTGAGACTTTTCATGAGCGGTAGTGAAATATGCTAGCTACCGCTCATGCCCTCTAGACCCGGGTTGAGCAGAACTCAATATTAATAAAACCAATAGTACAACATTTTAACCATCCCGAAGATGGCATGCATATGGCGGTGGACATGGAGTATCTTTCTTCCCCATGTCGTACGGCGTATGGTCTCACTATCTAATAAAATTTAATACCCCGAAGAGCGAAATAAACATAATGGAATTTAGTTGGGAGCAGCGGTTATGCAGCCTGCATATCACAAGTAACAGTCTAAAGACTAAATTAAAAAGCAGACAACATATCCTATAAGTGGTTAAACAATACCCAGGGCCTTAAATCGGCCGGAGTTGTAGAACCACTGAATCGAAAATTAAGTAAGAAAACCAAAAGAAATGAAAAAGTACCACCGATAATTAAATATAAGTATCGGGCTCAGCGATCTCCAAAGATTGAATGAATAACAGTACTGATTGCAAGCGCGGGGAGACGTTTTACTGCCGCCACACTGTACAAGCAATGCCACTGTGCTATAAAAAAAAGAGTATGATAATGGAGCTTTGGAAACGGCCGAAAACGACGCATACGAAATATTGCAGTCTCGGTTTGATTGAGACTGTTCATGAGCGGTAGTGAAATATGCTACCTACCAAACCATGTAGGAATACGTGGTAATGATCGAGCTGATAGTGCTGCTAAAGCATTAGGTTTACATATATCTAATACTAATGTACCTTATACTGATATTAAAAATGTATTAACACATTTATTAGTAACTCTTGGCAAGCCGCTTGGGATTTGTCAGTTAACAATAAACTCCATTCAATTAAACCGTTGATTGGGGGAATGGATTTTGTCTAGTAGACCCATTCGTCGAGAAGAAGTTGTCATCGCCTGGTGCAGGATATGCATACACGTTATACTCATTCATAATTATAACAAGGTGAGCAATTACCAGAATGTATGCTCTGCTTTGCACCGTTAACGTTCAAACACATCTTGCTGTAATGTGTGGACTTTGATCCTATGCATTAAAGGTACTACAATGTTAATACTATGAAATAGTTATTTGATACTATAGATTTTAGTCTTGCCTTAGATTTCCTGAAAGAAACCAGGCTATATAAATCATTATAATGTGTTCTTATATATATTTACTTGTTTATATACCCGTTGACGGACATTTCTTGATTTACATATATAGATTATAATACAACCATACCATCCCTTAATTTTTAATAGTTTTGTCTTTATATATTTACATACATTTTTAATTACTACTTTATTTCTTCATCTTTCGTCGGTTTTTGCGCACAGTATGACCTATTTATGTGTCGACGTGCCGTAAAACTCCATTTATTCATTAATTCTGCAGGTGCCATTTAGGTATTGACACCGTGTAGGGACTTCGAGGTTTTCCCCTTCATGACATATTAGGTGGCATACGCTTCCCTTCGGCATTCACACAAGCCATCTGATATCGGTAGATCTGGAGCTTGTCCGAGCGACACAAATCTCCACTTTCTGTCTCGAATCTCTTAACGGGATCATGTTTGAAGGATTTCCCCGTTTCATCATAGTTCCAAATGTTACCCGGTTTTTCAGTCAGACGAAGTAACGGCCAATTACCTCTTTGTTCAATATTCTCGCTCTTGTGGATGACAATTTCTCCGGTTTCCTGATGGTTATATCTGGATGGAGTCGTTTGACCCATTCCCACCAATCCTTGCATGCTACAAATGAGGGATAACCAGATCCAATTTTGAACCTTTTGCATAATATGTTGGTAAGCAAAACAATTTGTTTTCTGGTAAGGCCAATGGCGCGTCTAGCTGCCATCTTCACTTGTGTATATACCCGTTGACGGGCATTTGTTGATTTACATATATAGTTTATATTATTACCATATCATCCCTTATTTGTAAATAGTTTATTTTTTATATATTTACATTAATTGATAATTACTAATTCATTTCTTCATCTTTCATCAGTTTCTGCGCACAATATGACATATTTATGTGTCGACGTGCCGTAAAACACCATTCATTCTATAGTAATCTGACAACATATGATAAATATGATGTTTAGCTCCCCTGAGCCGAAGGCTCAACATAAGCTATTGTGACCGCTTTCACACTGATCAAACGGCTGCAGGGAAGTCAGATTGGCGAAATTGTTGGAAGTGGATGGTGGGGTTACTATTTTTGCTTTCTGTTGTGTATTTTGCTAAATATGTTTGGAAAATGATTATGAAGATTTGAAAAGGAATGACAGAGGAAGATTTTACTTTAAAAATCCTGTAATAAAACGACGTTAGTGCGTTAAGCACCCTATATAAATGTCCAAAGATTTGTAAAATCAATAACATTTTCAGAATAAACACAAATAACGAACTGATATTCGTAATTGTAATTCAATTTAAAACGCTTGTCAAGTTAGTCAATCCTTTCTGTATAACTGTACAATGTAGCTCATTGGAATAATGAAAACTTTCCGAGTTATAGCATTTTAAAGTCGACAGGGTAAAACAAATAGCGAACCGGAATGTCAGATGTGTTTTACAAGTGCGAACGAAGAAGTCGGATTGATCATTTCAGATGCGAACGTGAAGGTTAGATAGTTTTAAGCAATTCTTTCGCGTTTTTTGACGATTGCTAGGGTAACCTCTATACATTTTGGATTGAAACTTAAACGACTTCTTGTGATTAACTTTCTTTTTTTCCATTTCAAGTTGAACACAAATTAAATGGATCTCAACTAAATAAAAAAATAAAAAAAATTTTTTTTACCAACTTTGTTCATAATAATGTACTGTAAATATACAAAAACAACAGAACTGCCAGAAGCCTTTTCAGAAGGAAAGAGTGATACAATGTACCATCCATGCTTCGATAACAGCGCTCGCAACTTCATCATTGCTGGCAGCCCAAATCTCTGCTTTAATTTCATTCCAGATCTTCAAGTTCAGGTTGCTCAATATGACATTGTGGCGCACGTTCTTTCGTTTTTGTAGTTTCCGCAATTCCTGCGTTGAAGTTCGTTTTCGCAACATCTGCTCCTCCATTTGATAAATACGGAGAGCGTTTGAAGATTTATGGACAGGGGCTTTAACAATTTTTGTCGGTTTGATAAAGGTGCTAGAGTGTTCACAAGACAGAATATGGCCTTTTTCAGCAAATAAAAGGCTCAAAACCTCAAAGATCGGGCTTGATGTTCCCAAAGGACCAGTAAGTAATAACTACTGATTTGAAAATCTGTTCAATCCTGGCAGTTTTAAAAATGTTGCAGCAATATTGACAAATATTTCAAAGAGAGCAGAAATAAAAATAAAGGAAGAAAACAATAAACATTGGCTGTTCTTGGAATGTACACAATTTTGAAACATGTGAGGAAAATTTTTACGGCAACGTTTTAGCAGCATACTTACAGTAATTTATACAGTACTTTACCTCAATTAGAATATGACTGGTTAGTTATGATGCTAGGATTGCTACATATATAGATGAACGCGTGCAAATCGTTTTTGAAATCACATGGGATGTGCTGAAGGATATATGTTTGAAACTTGGATATCATTCTCCAAAGCAACTTGATTATGCAAAAAGATCACAAAAATTGATATATTTTAGAACTATTTTATATATCAGTAGCTGATGAACTGTTAGTGCCTTATGTACGCCATTGCAAATAAACTGAAAGTGAAACTTCTGTTGATGGATACTGGAGTTGGGCAAGTAACATCGTAAATCCAAACTATCTTTTCATGCAAAATATGGTATTCACTTTTGCCCATAGTTTGATGTTGTTTAGGGTTGGTGATAGAAGGGGAAATGCAAATGCTCTAATAGCCGGTCGTGAAAAGTTTCTTCTTCTTTATAGTCGGAACCACCTTAGATATCAGCGAATAAATATATCGAAGCGATGATGACAGATGAACTACGTCATCATGTTTATTCATGACTAACTTTCAGCAGAATAGGTAACACCGGTAACTACCAATGAGGGGATGCCTGTCTGTTAGAAATAAATAGAGAGGCTGTCTTTAAGAGGGTTCCGACAGAGAGCGATTGGCTAAAGGTGTTTGGGAACCTTGATAGTTTGATGGAGGTATGACAAACAATTAAACATGTTCAAGTGTTCTTTTATAAGGAGGTACTTTTATTTATTGTCTGGGAAGATAATAATGTTTAAGAAAATATATTCCTAATAAAATAAAACAAATGCTGAAAACGAATTAAAAGTTAAGTGCAAAACAAACAAAAGCATACATATAAAACATAAGAATGAATCAACAAATCAAAATTGATGAATAAATAATAAAATAATTGATGTCTTTAACTATTATGTTCTATGTGTAATCAAAACACAGTTACCACTGCTTTAATATAACATATTACTGTATATACATGTTCATGCAAATTATATAAATATTAAAAGAAAGGAAAATAAAACGGATGAACTAGAATCCAGACAATAAACACATTTCCTAATGCCTTTCTATTAATGTTATTTATGTCACTGACGGACAGTGACGGACAGGATAACATGACAGTTAACATAACATGACAACTTTTTCATACTAGGTATTGTTACCCCAACACAGTACGCATGCCCCCAATAATGGCATCCATCATGGTCGCACCCTAGCCCATATATACCTCTTTGCTCCATGCTACTTTGTAAAATCCTCTTCGGCCTTTGACCTGTAGATGACCCGGCACTTAAAACACTTATTGTTCAGCCTCTCTTTAAACTTCAGATCAAGATTCCTTTTCCCTGGCAGGCTAATAATATTCTTAGCCCGTGCCTGGGGTTTGATTGCTTTCTTGGGTGAATGGTGGACAAGTGTGGTGCGTGTCTCTTTCTCCTTGATGACACCTTCACTCATCTTTACCTTTACAAGCCCAGATGACATCTGCTTCTGACTTTCCGTAACAAGTATATAGTAGGCTTGTACCCCACACATGGTATGTTATGCTCTAGCCTGCAATATAATAATCATTCATTAGTACACTACTTATTTTCGGATCCATTGAACGTTGACAGATATCGCGTTCAGTTCGCATAATGCAACAATACGGGATCAGCAGGTTGATAACTCTGAAATAGAACCTGTGGTGGAACAGGCGCATACAAGTCTCGATAGAAAAACTGAACTGTGTGAAGATCTTAGAAATGTCACTGCCGAGTCTGAGATTATAAAGCATGACTATCTAGAAGCTTTCTTAAATAAAGACTGTATACAAAAGAGGAGGATTGCCTTCATTACTGAAGAAGACATTACTGAGAAAACATCAGTGTATAACAAAACAAAGGCAGAAATACATATTATTAAAGACATTCTTAAAATCCTGAACCAAAAACTGAGTCAAAACTGTTGCTTGAATTGTTTAACAAAACAGTAAAAGGCAAGTGCAGAGAAGAACACATAACTTTTTACATCTGCCGAAGATAACTGCAGGATGGATTTTCATTACACTTGGTTATAATAATTATCCTGATAGTGGGATTAGACGCGGCTATATTTTTCCAGAATCGCCCAAGTAACGCCGAAGTTATTGCCCTTTAATTATTAAAAAATGCTTTATTCTGTCCGTTCACAGCCATATATTGATAACCGTTTGTTTGATTTTCATTAAACTTGATTATAATGTTTATCCCAATAGTGGTATGTGACGCGGCAAATTTATTTCGGAATCGTCCTAGTAACGCCGAATTTATTGCCCTGACATTTAGTATCAGCTTATCGATCCTCTATCAAAGGTTAGGGAAGCAGTCGAAAGGATCTAATGATCCAATTAGGCTTCACAACAGATTTGGAGACTTGGAGATGGAGGTTAATGATCCAGCAAATCTGAATCTCCCAAAGTCTCCTAAGTCTGCCAAATATAATGGCCGTACACCCGTACTTCCACCGTAGTAACATCAAAATCAAACGAGGTCATTCAATGGAACTGCCGAGATTTAAAGCCTAATTACGATGAAATCAGATTACTTTGCATTTTGTCTTCAAGAAACTTTCTTAAAGACTAGTGATAAGATATGTTTTAAAAACTATTCATTGTATAACTATATTTGTGATACAGGTGATGAAGCTGCTGGATGAGTTTCGATTCTTATGAATCGAAACATTCCTCACAGAACTGTTGTTTTGAAAACTGGTTTTGAAGGCTGTTGCAGTGTTACGATGCACGGAGTTATAACAATATACTCCTTATACTTACCACCCAGTTCTTCACTAGATCTAAATCATCTAGTTGCACAATTACCACAACCTTTTATACTCTTGGGTGATTTTGATGCACACAACTACATTTGGAGTTGTAAATATATATACGACAAAGGCAAGAACGTTGAAATTTCTTAGCCAAAAACAATTTATGTCTTTTTAATGATAACAAATCACATACTTATTTGTATCCAGCTACAGACTCCCATTCTTCCATTGATTTAACAATATGCGATCCGACGCTCTTGATGGATATGTCGAGGAGTGTTGGTGACGACCTATGTGGAAGTGACCACTTGCCCTTATTTCTTGAAAATATCGGCCCTCCCATTTCTCCAAAAAACGCAGTGATGGAAACTTCGCAAAGCTGATTGGGATGCGTTTCAATCTATTTGTGAGGAACATTTAAAGCCTTCCGTCTTCGAGGATGTCGAAGACGCAACTGCTCTTTTTACCAAAACCCTTCATGATATAGCTGTTTAAACTATACCAAAAACCTCGGTAAATCCAAAACGCCCACATAAACCATGGTACGATGAAGACTGAAAAAAGGCAGTCAGCGATCGTAAAGCTGCATTGAATGCTTTTAACTTGCGGCCAACTCAAAATAATTTAGATAATTTTAGAGTTTTTAGTGCGAAAGCCCGTCGTACTATTATTGATAGCAAGAGGAAATCCTGGAGATTTTGTGTCTCTAGGCTGACCTCTCGCTCATCTCTTAAGAAGTCGTGGGACATGGTCCGGAAAATAAACGGCAAAGGTTATACTAGTTGTGTAATTCATCTTAAATCTGATAATGAAGATATTACATCTGTCAAAGATATTACAAACATTTGGCAGAAACCTTTTCTAAAAATTCTTTTCTTCTGAAAATTGTCAACCAAATTTTTTTAAAAAATACGAAACTAAAAGAACAGAAGAAGCTGAATTTCAACTCGAAAAATTTGGATGGTCCTGATGATATCCATTATCAATTATTAAAACATTTACCTGAAACCTGTCTCTCTACACTTCTTGGTATATTTAATAAGGTTTAATGCTGCTAAGAGGTGCAGTTGTTGCAATTTGTTATCGTGCAAGTCCACCATTAAATAATTGTGGCTTTCTAGGCTATTGTTTTTTTGTATTATATTTACACGAGCATATTTGTGTTTTACTTATATTGCCTATTGATGCTGCCTTGTTGGTTAGAGATTAGATCATGGCGGGGATTTCTTTATTTACACTTCCCTGTTTTAATGGGATGACAGTAGGGTAAGTGTGAGGTTTGGTGCACCCTAGAACCGGTTTAAACCCCCAGTGGCCTACTTTGCCACTGACCGTTCCAAGGCGGTAGCCCTATTGTCAACCCTTCTGTGTTTGTGATGTCGTTTGCATTTTTTATTACTTTTGTCTTTTCGTTTGTCTGTTTGAGTGTTTGTTTTTGTGTTTTGTGGTTGACTGTTGTCCTTGAATGCTGCTTTCCCTGTCCGATATTTTTATTCTTTTTTGGGTGACAGGAAACTTCCCCGATTCTTGGCGGAAAGCAAGCGTTATTCCAGTCCCAAAACCTGGTAAGGATCAAACGGACCCAATAAAGTATCGCCCTCTTGCTTTAACGACATGTATATCTAAATCCATGGAACGAATGATTAATGAGAGACTCTTTTGGTACGTGGAGTCCAACAAACTGATAACAAAGTATCAAAGTTTATTCCGTCGCCAACGAGGCACAACGGACAATCTCGTTCGATTTGAATCATTTATTAGGGAAGCTTTCGTAAAGAAAGAACATCTGCTCGCTGTATTTTTTGACTTGGAGAAAGCTTATGCTACTACATGGAAGTACGGTATCATGAATGATCTTCTTGACCTTGGTCTTAGAGGCCGATTACCAATCTGTATTGAGAATTTCTTTGATAATGGACAGTTTCGTGTCCGAATGGGTTCAACCCTGTCTGACATTCATGAACAGGAGATGGGGGTGCCTCAGGGCAGCATACTCTATGTCACCCTTTTTAATATAAAAATTAACAGTATAGTTAAATGCATCAATCCTGGTGTGGAATGCTCTTTATATGTCGACGATTTTGTTATACGTTATCGTGCAAAAAAACATGAAGCTCTTAATTTACATAAAGTTGTTGCAAACACTAATTGGAGAGCAGATCGCAAAGTACTTTTACAACTTTATAGATCTCATCAGATCCAAGCCGGACCACGGCTCAATAGTATATGGATCGAAGCTCATGCTCGATCATATACATAATCAAGGATTACAACTTGCTTTAGGTGCCTTTCTTTCATCACCAGCCGAAAATCTATATGTTGAAGCTAATGAACCATCACTGTCTCATAGACGGGACAAATTAGCCCTTCAATATGATATTAAATTACAATCTAACACTTCAAATCCAACTTTCAATACTGTTTTTGATCCTAGTTATAAACCTCTTTTTGATCGAAAACCGAAGGCCATTCATTCGACCATTTATTCTTCGTATTAAACCAAAATTAAGAGACACTGCAATCGACCTAAATTTGATTGCCAAATACAAAGTACCACAAGTTCCATTGCGGACTTTGGAAACACCAACAATTATTTTTTATCTGTGTAGTAGTAACAAATCCAGTACAGACCCTATTGATTTTCAAAGCAAATTTAATGAAATTAAAATCGAAATACAGTAACTTTCAACATATATACACAGATGGTTCTAGAGATAAGGCAGCTGCAGCAGCTGTTGTTCACAAACACAGCATAAAGAGTCGCCTGCCTGACAAGGACTCTTTCTTTTCACCTGAACTTAAGGCAATTCAACTTGCCTTAAACTATATTCAGGAATCTGATGATGACCATTTTGTAATCTTTTCTGTTTCCCTTTCATCTCTTCAAGCCTTGGGTAATATGAAACATGATAACCGAGTTGTGATTCAACTTTTACAAAAGTACAATTCTCTTATAGTTGATAATGTTATTATATTCTGCTGGCTTCCAGGCCATGTAGGAAAACATGGTAATGATAGAGCTGAGAGTGCAGCATTAGGTTTACATATATCTAATGCCAAATTACCTTATACTGATTTTAAAAGTTGTATTAACACATATATTCGTAAATCTTGGCAAGCCGCTTGCGATTTGTTAGTTAACAATAAACTCCATTCAATTATTCCGTTAATCGGAGAATGGCGTTCTTCTCGCCTCACACCACAATTAATTTTCCATAGGGTCCCATTGTAATGTTTTTGTTCGTGGCATAGAGATAAAAAAGATTTTGCAACATGTATTTATGCTTAAATTCTTCATTGATCCAATATCTACATGCTATTAACTTTTAACGAATATTTACCAGATTGAACTTTTTTTAATTTCATGTTTGCGTGACACCTATCAAAATTTAGACAAAAATACAACCCCGTGGAGATTAGACCCATGATGTGTAAAATGAGGCAGAATTAGCTAGAAATCTTATATCAACATGCATTTTTCTGGGATCTCTTCCTAAAATGCTGTAGATTTAGAACCTGGTAAAGATAAATCAATGTATCCTGTAAAATGTAGAAAAGCGAACTTGTTTTTTTTATCTACCTCCCTCATCTGTAGGGCAGGAGTATTCAAGGGAGTTAATAGTGGTGTGAGTCCTTAAGGTCTTTTTTTTTTCTAATGATCACCTCAATAATAATTGAACATGTATACAAATCAATTACACGCTGAAAAGTGCTAAAAGTTTGATTCCATGTTTATTGCTTTTCAAATTATTCAAGTTTTAGTGACCTAGGGTATTGGTCGAAATTCAGGCCGAGCACCTTTAATATTTTGAAAATCTACAGTAGTGATAAGGATTTTGCATTTTCCTGGTCATTTGTGTTCAGCTATGTCTGAAACTTTCAAATATACATGAAAAGGCATCTCTACATCTGAATATAGCATAAAAATTATCTTTAAGAAATGATTATTGAGAAAAATGCTGAAAATAATAAACTCAAACTAAGGGTTACCCGTCATCATTTTGATTTTCCAGGAAAAGTAACAGTCTCTCTCTTTAATTTTGACATTTTTTCAAAGTAGTCTGTCTTCATTGATATGTGTGTTTGTTTTACAAGCCAATAGCTGTAAAATAAAGCTAAAATTATGCTTATACCTGTATTGGTTTTGAAAATATAGTTATTTTTTAGTTAAACATGGTATCAAGTAAAATTTCTGCTTATTCCTGCAATATGAAGATAACTTGAAGTAACTATACATAAACCGACGGGATTTCTGAATAACCGTGTTAACTGTGTCCTAACATGTCTGACACGTTCACGGATACACAAACAATGCTTAGAGGTGAAGGATGTAAGGTACCCGTTCTGCAGCTCTAAAGCGCAAGGGCTTAGAGAAGAATGATGGAAATTCCCATTCTGAAGCTCTAAATTGCAAGGCATTAGAGATGAATGATGAAAGATACCTGTTCTGCAGCTCTAAAGCGAAATGCCTTAGCATTAAAGGTTGAAAGATACTCGTTCTGCAGCTCTAAAGCGCAATACCTTAGAGATGACGGATGAAAATACCATTCTGCAGCTCTAAAGCGCAATGCCTTAAGAATAACGAATAAAGATACCCATTCTGCAGCTCTTTCTTAACGTCTCACACCACAATTAATTTGCCATAGGGTCCCATTGTAATGTTTTTGTTCGTGGCATAGAGATAAAAAAGATTTTGCAACATGTATTTATGCTTAAATTCTTCATTGATCCAATATCTACATGCTATTAACTTTTAACGAATATTTACCAGATTGAACTTTTTTTAATTTCATGTTTGCGTGACACCTATCAAAATTTAGACAAAAATACAACCCCGTGGAGATTAGACCCATGATGTGTAAAATGAGGCAGAATTAGCTAGAAATCTTATATCAACATGCATTTTTCTGGGATCTCTTCCTAAAATGCTGTAGATTTAGAACCTGGTAAAGATAAATCAATGTATCCTGTAAAATGTAGAAAAGCGAATTTGTTTTTTTTATCTACCTCCCTCATCTGTAGGGCAGGAGTATTCAAGGGAGATAATAGTGGTGTGAGTCCTTCTAGTAGACCCATTCGTCTAGAAGAAGTCGTCCTAGCCCGGTGCAGGATAGGGCATACGTGTTATACTCATTCATATTGATTACAAGATGAGCAATTACCAGAATATATACTCTGCTTTGCACCGTTAACGGTCAAACACATCTTGTTGAAATTTGTATAGTTGATAATGTTATTATTTTCTACTGGCTTCCAAGAAATATAAAAAGATCGGACAGGGAAATTAGCATTCAAGGAGGACAATCAACCAAAAAACACAGAAACAAACACGCACAGACAAACAAGAAGGCAAAAGTAATAATAAATGCAAACGACATCACAAACCAAAAGGGTTGACAATTGGGCTACCGCCTTGGAACGGTCAGTGGCAATGTAGGCCACTGGGTGTTTAAACCGGTTCTAGGGTGCACCAAAGCTCACACTCACCCTACTGTCATCCCATTAGAACAGGACAGTGTAAATAAAGAAATCCCTGCCATAATCTCTAACCAACAAGGCAGCATCAATAGGCAATATAAGTAAAACACAAATATGCTCGTGTAAATATATAATACAAAAAAAACAATAGCCTAGAAAGCCACAATGAAGGTACTCAATGACTTGGTTTTGGGTTTTACAGCGCACTGCATGTTTAGTGATTTACCCATCTACAGTCAGTCATTACACTTCACTTTTCACTTGTGCGATGACTGGACTACCTCTTGGAACTCTATGTTTTTACCTACTGAAAGAAGGGTGAAAATATCGGACAGCGAAAGCAGCATTCAAGGACGACAGTCAACCACAAAACACAAAAACAAACACGCAAACAGACAAACGAAAAGGCAAAAGTAATAAAAAATGCAAACGACATCACAAACACAAAAGGGTTGACAATAGGGCTACCGCCTTGGAACGGTCAGTGGCAAAGTAGGCCACTGGGGGTTTAAACCGGTTCTAGGTTGCACCAAACCTCACACTTACCCTACTGTCATCCCATAAAAACAGGACAGTGTAAATAAAGAAATCCCCGCCATGATCTAAACTCTAACCAACAAGGCAGCATCAATAGGCAATATAAGTAAAACACAAATATGCTCGTGTAAATATAATACAAAAAACAATAGCCTAGAAAGCCACAATGAAGGTACTCAATGACTTGGCAGAAGCAAGAGCAGTAAGAGAACACACCATTAAGGGCACGACAAGAAAGAACATGGACAAACATCAAACGCCACCCCAACTAAGGGAGATGAGTGCATGAGCTTTCGTCCCTCGGGTTTTCATACCCTAGATTGGTTTTCTCTTTAGCTGCAACTACTATGGTTGTTCAGTACGATTCTGGATACATCCCGAGATGTTTAATATTTTGTATGTGTTTCTTTAGTTAGTTTCTCAGGATGTGGACTTTATTGTTAGAGAATTCCTTTTGATGGGATGTAGTTTTGTTTACACTGTTTTGTCTATTTGGGCGTTGAAGACAGGATAATAGCGTGGATAACAGCGCATATAAAATCGATTTAAGCTAACCAGTTTGCCTTATTGCCTACTGACCGTTCCAAGTCGGTAACCCTGTCTGCACCACCCTTTCTGTTGTTTTTTGTCTCTTTCATTGTATTTTCAAGTCCTTGTTTGCAGTACAGTGTGGACCTTCGATGCCATTGCGCTCGGACGCTGTGGTTTCTATAGGACCCTATATTTTGGAAGAAGCCAGAGCAACAAGAGAATACACCATTAAGGGCACGACAAGAAAGTTCATAGACAAACATCAAACGCCACCGTCCCAATGGGCTTTAGGTAGCCATGTCGGAATACGTGGTAATGATAGAGCTGCTAGAGCTGCTAATTTTCTGCTGGATTCCAGGCCATGTCGGAATACGTGGTAATGATAGATATATCTCTTATACTGATTTTAAAAATTGTATTAACACATATATAATTAACTCTTGGCAATCCGCTAGAGATTTGTCAGTGAACAATAAACTTCATTAAATTAAACAGTTACTCGGGGAATGACGTTTTTCTAGCAGACCCATTCGTCGAGAAGAAGTTGTTCTAACCAGTGCAGGATAAAGCATACACGTTATACTTAGTCATACTTATTACAAACTGAGCAATTACCAGAATGTATAACCTGTTTTGCACCGTTAAAGGTCAAACATATTTTGTTGGAATGTGTTTTGATGATACTACGATACTACAGTGTTTTTACTATGAAAGTTATTTTATACTATAGATTTTAGTCTTGTTTTAGATTTCATGAAAGAAATCCGACTTTATAAATCATTGCAATATGTTTTTTATATATATTTACATGTTTATACACCCGTTGACGGGCATATATAATAAATGTATATTATGACCTTATCATGCATGCTTGGTGGTGGACCCTTTTACAGTTCGCCACTATGCTTTCCTCTTTGTACGATGACCGGACAGGCTATGGACCCTATGATGACGCCTACCTAAAGCCCATTGGGATGGTGGCGTTTGATGTTTCTCTATAATCTTTCTTGTCGTGCCCTTAATGGTTTATTCCCTTGTTGCTCTGGCTTCTGCCAAGTCATTGAGAACCTTCATTGTGACTTCCTAGGCTATTGTTTTATTTTGTATTTACACGAGCATATTTGTGTTTTACTTTTGCCTGTTGGTGCTGCCTTGTTGGTTGGGTCGTGGCGGGGATTTCTTTATTTACACTGTCCCGTTTTAATGGGATGACAGTAGGGTAAGTGTGAGGTTTGGTGCACCCTAGAACCGGTTTAAACCCCCAGTGGCCTACTTTGCCACAGGCCGTTCCAAGGCGGTAGCCTATTGTCAACCCTTTTATGTTTGTGATGTCGTTTGCAGTTATTATTACTTTTGCCTTCTTGTGAGCAATTACCAGAATGTATACCCTGCTTTGCACCGTTAACGGTCAAACACATCTTATTGGAATGTGTAGAATTTGATCCTATGCGTCAAAGGTACTACAATGTTAATACTATGAAAGAGTTATTTGATACTATAGATTTTAGTCTTGTTTTAGATTTCCTAAAAGAGATCAGACTATATAGATCATTATAATGTGTTCTTATATATATTTGCTTATTTAATACCCGTTGACGGGCATTTGTTGATTTACATACATAGTTTATTACACCTTATCATCCCTTATTTTTTAATAGTTTTATCTTTATATATTTACAATTATTTTTAATTATTACTTCATTTCATCAAATTTTGCGCACAATATGACCTATTTATGTGTCGACGTGCCGTAAAACACCATTCATTCATTCATTGTATGTTTGCGTGTTTGTTTCTGTGTTTTGTGGTTGACTATCCTCCTTGAATGCTACTTTCCCTGTCCGATCTTTTTATATTTCTTTATTAATCATAATGCTATCATTGTTACAGAGTGGATTAAAACTGATTTAAATTGCTAAAGGACTTACTAAATATATAGGCATTATTTTTCAAATTCAATTCATTTAGAGATATAACCCATTTCACAGGTTGTCAAGCTCAGTATTCAGCATCATGCAATGTCGGAAGTAGTCCTCGTCACAATATTGTCCATTAAACCACTCAAAGTATTAATACCTACAACCTCTAGTCGATATATATATATCACATTTCACAGAGGTTGTCAGTCTCAATATTCAGACTTTACAAATCAATATAATATTTTCCTATATACATGATATATATTAACTTGTTTACAAGCCCGTTGACGGGCATTTGTTGATTAACATATATACATAGTTTATATTGCTACCATATATTCCCTTATTTGTAGATAGTTTTATCTTTATAGTTAACAATATTTTTAATTACTACTTCATTCTTTCATGATTCATCGGTTTTTGCGCACAATATGACCTATTTATGTGTCGACGTGCCATAAAACACCATTCATTCATTCAATATTCAGCAAAGAAATGAAGAAAACTTCAATACATTATAACACTATGCCCAGTGGTCCACTCTCAGTAACAACTCACTTAAACATCCAGGCTGATAGTCCATTTCATATTCATCTATAATGTAGATTGTCAAGCTCACTATTCAGCAAAGAAATGAAGTAGACTTAAATATAGTATAACACTATGCCTAGTAGTCCACTCTTAGTAACTACTCACTTACACATCCATTTCACATTCATCTATAATGTAAATTGTCAAGCTCACTATTCAGGAAGTAGACTCCTGTCCGATCTTTTTATATTTCTTCAATATATTATAACACTTTGCACAGTAGTCCATTCTCAGTAACAAATCACATAAACATCCAGGCCCATTTCACATTCATATATATGTAGATTGTCAAGTTCACTATTCTGCGAAGAAATGAAGTAGACTTCAATATATACCCAGTAGCCCACTCTCAGTAACAAATCACTTAAACATCCAGGCTGACAGTCCACTTCACATTCATATATATGTAGGTTGTCAGTCTCAATATTCAGTAAAAGAAATGAAGTTGACTCCATGTCCACCGCCATATGCATGCCATCTTCGAGATGGTTAAAATTGTGTACTATTGATTTTGTGAATATTGAGTTCTGCTCAACCCGGTGCTAGAGGGCGTGAGCGGTAGCTAGCATATTGAAGCTCATGAACAGTCTCAATCAAATCGAGACTGCAATATTTCGTACGTGTCGTGCTCGGCCGTTTCTAAAGGTCCATTATCAAACTCTTTTTTAATATATTGTAACACTATGCCCACTAGTCAACTCTTAGTAACAACTCGAACATACATCCAGCTGATGTGTTTGTACACATTCTAGACAATTGAATTCACGATTGCTATTGCTAGTAGTTCCATGTTTGGCACTTGTAAGACCACAACACTTGTGATACCATTTACCACATGCGTCACAGCAAATCCAGTCCTCTGTGATGTTATTCTCCTTCCCACATTTACCACAAACATCATTGCTATTTTCATCACAGCTATCTGTACTATCGTGCACTTGTGATGTTCCAGATGTAACGGCTCGTTTTGGGCTCGTTTTGGTCTGGTAGCATATGATTTAGAAGCGACTTGAAGGTTCTCTCTCTCGGTTGTTTTACTGATTTCTTCTTCATTTTTAAAGAAGTAGCCGGAGATAAACTATTCGACTTTTGTTTTTGAAACATTATCACTATTTTCTTCAAAGCTCTCTCTGTATCGCCCTCCACTTCTCGAAAAAACGCAACGATGGAAACTTCGCAAGGCTGATTGGACTACGTTTCAATCTCTTTGCGAGGAACAATTAAAGCCTTCCGTTTTCGAGGATGTCGAAGACGCAACTTCTCTTTTTACCAAAACTCTTCACGATATAGCTGATCAAACCATTCCAAAAACCTCTGCAAATCCTAAACGCCCACATAAACCATGGTACGACGATGACTGCAAAAAGGCAGTCAGCGATCGTAAAGCTGCATTAAATAATTTTAACTTGCGGCCAACTCAAACAAATTTAGGTAACTTTAGAGTTTTTCGTGCGAAAGCCCGTCGTACTATTAAGGATAGCAAGAGGAAATCCTGGAGAACTTACGTCTCTAGGCTGAATTCTCGCTCATCTCTTAAGAAGACGTGGGACATGATCCGGAAAATAAGTGGTAAAGGTAATTCTAGTACTGTAAATCATCTTAAAACAGATAATGGAGATATAACATCTGTCAAAGATATTACATACACTTTGGCAGAAACTTTTTCAAAAAATTCTTCTTCTGAAAATTGTCAACCAAATTTTCTGAAAAATAAGAAACAAAAAGAACAGAAGAAGCTGAACTTCAAGTCGAAAAACTTGGAAAAATACAATAAACTATTCTCTCTCAAAGAACTTCGAGAGTCCCTTAAAAAGGCTCATGAAACATCAGCTGGTCCTGATGATATCCATTATCAATTACTAAAACATTTACCTGAATCCTGTCTCTCCACCCTTCTTGATATATTTAATAAGGTTTGGGTGACGGGAATCTTCCCCGATTCTTGGCGGGAAGCAATCGTTATTCCAGTCCCCAAACCTGGAAAGGATCATACGGACCCAATAAATTATCGCCCAATCGCTTTAACGAGTTGTATATGTAAAACCATGGAACGAATGATTAATGAGAGACTCGTTTGGTACCTGGAGTCCAACAAACTGATAACAAAGTATCAAAGTGGATTCCGGTGCCAACGAGGCACAACAGACAATCTCATACGATTTGAATCGTTTATTAGGGAAGCTTTCATAAAAAAAGAACATTTAGTCGCTGTATTTTTTGATTTGGAGAAAGCTTATGATACTGCATGGAAGTACGGTATTATGAATGATCTACATGACATTGGTCTTAGAGGCCGATTACCCATTTTTATAGAGAAATTCTTAGATGATAGACAGTTTCGTGTCCGAATGGGTTCAACCCTCTCTGATATTCATGAACAGGAGATGGGTGTTCCACAGGGCAGCATACTATCTGTCACACTTTTTAATATAAAGATTAACAGCATAGTAAAATGCATCAATCCAGGTGTGGATTGTTCGCTATATGTTGACGACTTTGTTATATGTTATCGTGCAAAAAACATGAATACTATCGAAAGACAATTACAACAATGTCTCAATAAACTTCAGACATGGTCTGATGAAAATGGTTTCAAATTTTCTAAATCTAAAACTAATTGTATGCACTTTTGTCAACTTCGTAAACATCATGAAGACCCTCATCTAACACTGGACGGATCACCAATACCAGTAGTGGATGAGACAAAATTCCTTGGTCTTATTTTCGACCGTAAATTAACGTTTATACCACACCTTAAATACTTGAAGGCCAAATGCCTTAAAGCTCTTAACTTACTTAAAGTTGTTGCAAACACTAATTGGGGAGCAGATCGAAAAGTCTTCTTGCGACTTTACAGATCTCTTATCAGATCCAAGCTGGACTACGGCTCAGTAGTATATGGATCGACTCGCAAGTCGTACTTGCAGATGCTCGACCCTATACATAATCAAGGATTACGACTCGCCTTAGGTGCCTTTCGTACATCACCAGCCGAAAGTCTATATGTTGAAGCCAATGAACCATCACTGTCTCATAGACGAGACAAATTAGCTCTTCAATACGCCATTAAATTAAAGTCTAACCCTTCAAACCCAACTTTCGATAACGTTTTTCATCCTAGTTGTGAACCTCTTTTTGATCGAAAACCGAAGGCCATTCGACCATTTGGTCTTCGTATTAAACCAAAATTAAGAGACACTGAAATCGACCTAAATTTGATTGCCAAGTACAAAGTACCACAAATTCCACCGTGGACTTTGGAAACTCCAACAATTATTTTTGATCTTTGTAATAATAACAAATCCAGTACAGACCCTACTGTCTTTCAAAGCAAATTTAATGAAATTATATCGAAATACAGTGACTTTCAACATATCTACACAGATGGCTCTAAAGATGGAGATAAGGTAGCTGCAGCAGCTGTTCACAAACACAGCATAAAGAGCCGCCTGCCTGACAAGGCCTCTATCTTTTCAGCTGAACTTAAGGCAATTGAACTTGCCTTAAATTATATTCAGGAATCTGATGATGACCATTTCGTAATCTTTTCTGATTCCCTTTCATCTCTTCAAGCACTGGGTAATATGAAACATGATAACCCAGTTGTGCTTCAACTTTTAGAAAAATACAATTCTCTTATAATTGATAATATTATTATTTTCTGCTGGCTTCCAAGCCATGTAGGAATACGTGGTAATGATAGAGCTGATAGTGCTGCTAAGGCAGCATTAGATTTACCTATATCTAATACAAAATTACCTTATACTGATTTTAAAAGTTGTATTAACACATATATTCGTAACTCTTGGCAAACCGCTTGGGATATGTCCTTTAACAATAAACTCCATTCAATTAAACCGTTACTCGGAGAATGGCGTTCTTCTACTAGACCCATTCGTCGAGAGGAAGTTATACTAGCCCGGTGCAGGATAGGGCATACACGTTATACTCATTCATATTTATTACAAGGTGAGCAATTACCAGAATGTATACCCTGCTTTGCACCGTTAACGGTCAAACACATCTTATTGGAATGTGTAGACTTTGATCCTATGCGTCAAAGGTACTACAATGTTAATACTATGAAAGAGTTATATGATACTGTAGATTTTAGTCTTGTTTTAGACTTCCTCAAAGAGATCAGACTATATAAATCATTGTAATGTGTTCTTATATATTTATACTTGTTTATATACCCGTTGACGGGCATTTTTTGATTTACATACATACTTTATATTACACCTTATCATCCCTTATTTTTTAATAATTTTATCTTTATATATTTACATTAATTTTTAATTAATTCTTCATTTTCATCATTTTTTTGCGCACAATATGACCTATTTATGCGTCGACGTGCCGTAAAACACCATTCATTCATTCATTCTGTCACCTTGAACTAATGGTGTAGATGTACCATGTTTTGGTCCTGTATCATATGTTGTGGACGCTACTGCGTCTCTCCATTTTGAGTTTGGACTGACATCTGCTTCTCTTTTGAAGACGCGGAAGTGACTGGAAGGTTCGCTGTCTCCACAGCTTCTACTGACTTACGCTTCTTTTTTGAAGACGTGTAAGTGACTGGATGGTTCTCCGTTTCCACAGACTTACGCTTCTTTTTTGACCGTAGTTACAGCATTCGACCTTTTCTTTGAAGAAGTTGAAACATGTATCTGTTTTCTGTGCTCCATTTTCTTGGTGACATTTAAAGACGATAGTACATCAGAAGTAAATTGTTTCAACAGCACAGCCAGTGTCTTGCTTAAAGTCTCTTTAAATAAGACTTCAATCTATGATACCATTGGAATAATGCTTGTTAAACACTTGTCCACAACTAAATCTACTTCTGTAACATTCAATTCACAATGCAAAGATACTTTATCATAATTTTTGGTCTTAATGCACATAACTGAAAACGTATAATATACTATTCTGTCATTATGTAAGATATCAAACACTTATTTGAACAGTTGACCGCTATATATGGTTGTCAAGTTAAACGAAAACTTTGATACTAATGCTTGAAAAAAATCAAAAATATGATCAGTGATGTTTGTAAGTCATCCATTAATATTTTGTTTTATTCGTGTTTCTTTAAGACTACCAGGGTCTCGGCTTTCACCTTCAACTGCAGTTTCATTTATCTTCAATACATCTAAAATGTCGAGCAATTGTTTCCCTTCTTCATATTTTAATATGTGGTCAGAAGATGTTTTGAAGCCAGAGTATTTCACCTACTGGACATATTTGTAATGTAATTTCGCAACAACATACTCTCCAATATAACGGATTTGTCCTCTTGCAGTAAAAGATAATTCTGGTCCTACCGATCTAGCCGATAAACTTTTCATGGAATCCAGAACTGGCAAGGTTTCTGTTTTCTTCATTAACAATAACTTTCGTGAAGAGGTTACAATCTTGAAACATATAGAGAATATAGCATCTGTATTGCTACACTCTAAAAATAATTGCATACAACTCTCTGCCTACTTTGCCACTGACCGTTCCAAGGCGGTAGCACTATTGTCAACCCTTTTGTGTTTGTGATGTCGTTTGCTTTTATTGTTACTTTTTCCTTCTTGTTTGTCTGTTTGCATGTTTGTTTCTGTGTTATAGGCTAGGTATTATAGCCGAAATCATGGGTCATGGTCAAACAAATTCCAACAGAAAGTATTTTAGCATTTTCAGAATCGCTGACATGTAATGAGTTTCAGAAAAAAAGTCCGTAAATTTTCCATCATGGGAAATGCTAAATGTTGGGGTAAAAGTTGCGATTTTTAGAGAAAATCGTCGGAAACTGGAATAATCTTATTAAACATAATTTAAGCAAATCAGAATCATTCAACAGTGCGGAAATGCTCTCCCAAATACATCTTTATGTAAATCATGGTGTTAGAAATCAATTTGAGGTTAATAGTTTGAGAATTTGGGGTAAAACTTGTAAAAAAAAATTGAAAAATCGTTGATTTCTGTAAATTATTGGCTGTTTCTTGGCTATAATTAAAAACAATACTAAATACCATATTACAACTCATTTTTTTACGATTTTGCGCAGAGAAAGATTCAAAGGTGTGCCAGAAACAAGTCCTCAAGCATGTGATGATCTATAAGACTTTAATGTTTTGGTCTTAAAATGTGTTTTTCATAAATAAATCGCTGAAAACAGGAATATGTTTTTAAGGTGTCATTTGAACATAACTTATCTGATTGAAGTGATAGAATGATGCACAATCATAATTACACATGTTTTATTATATCATAAATTGATGTAAAAATTCTGATATTGTGAAATTTTGGGACAAAATGTTTAAAAAAATGAATAAAATCGTTGATTTCTTTAATAAAAAAATATATCTGTAATAAAGTTATAGTACATGTCTATAAGCTAAATAAGTAGGAAAATGAATAACGGGAACGGGAATGATTTTATAAAACAGCATTGCAGCATAACGTGCATTATCTATGCATGCATTATCGTAGAATACTGAACAATAAGCTCAACGCAACGTAAACGTAGTATGCAATTAAACATTGTATCACTTAAATTATGTTTTCAAATTCTCGTAACTAACTTGTTGTCAAATTGAAAATACTTTTTATTTTAAATTAAATGGTATTGTCTTATCAATCTCTGATATCGTGATTCACATGCAGATGGGTTTCCTCACTTTAAAATCAATGTAATGATAGACCGATATAAACTAGAAGTATCATGTTTGATACAACTATAAATGAAATAGTTATTATGCTCTTTTCTGAAGTGCGTATCTCTAACATAGGTTAATTATGGGACATCCGTGGCCGAAGAGAGTTCTTGCCTTGTAATCACTTGCCCTTATCCGATGTGTATTGGAGCCCTCGTAGGAATCTTTATGTGAGGAAGCTATCCATTAGGACTGTGAAAAGTCGGTGGTTCGTCCCATTGTGCCCGCATGTGAACAAACATTCTAATATAGTTTATATCTCCAACATGTCTTCTTCTGTGATGGCTGCGGAGTTACTACAGCTCAGGCCATGGCAATTTCCACAGGCAACTGAACACTGCAGTCCATGTTTCTTGCATTTGCACCGTTTTGTTAATCCTGCAGTTGCAGCTGGGAGTAGTGTTTTTATCGGACTCAATCTGCCGTGGGAACTGATACTCCAACCCCATTCAAGTGGTTTCAAATCCCTGCAAGTATAGTAACTGTCGTTATGCAAAAGAAACAATTATCATGAATATATATCATTATGATTCTATTAAATAAACAGACTGGTTGTTTAGAACATTTCTCTTAAACACATAGCAATTTAATAAAGGAAACTGGTTGAAGAAAGTAATAAACTAACTAACTTACTATTGTCGTCATTTAAAAACGTTCATTTGAAAAGACATATAATATCAATAAATATTGTAATTTAAGTACCTTCCTATCCATGTCTGAACCTGTAAGTAAGTCCTCAAGCTATGGAATCGATCAGCTGCCTTTGTGGGAGGTAAGGTGTGTACTTGTACCACAGTTTTACTGGTGTGTACCTTTGCTATGCATTTGATGTATCTTAAGTTGTCCAGACCTTGATATCGTGTACCGTTGTACAGGCAAATAAGCGCTTCATCACCTGCGGTAATAACGCTGTCTTGGGATGACTCGTTCAGAAAAATGTCGGCCTGTTGTCTGAAATGGTCATCAGATGCCAACTTTCGCAGAGCTACACTTTTTCCAATTCCATAAATACTCGAAGTGGTGTCAACCAGTAAATCCATGCACAAAAGGCATGAGGTGGCAGCGTTTCTTCCCTAGTACTTGTTTAGTTGCTAGAATATCCCATATCTTCTTTTTCTTTAAACCGACCTTGGTATCTGATGTATAATATAGTTTATGTCGGTTTGTGTCCGCATAATAACATAGAACGAGAATATCCGTATCCTCCCCAACAACAACCGTCGGTGTTTCTGCCGCTGATGATACAGCTGTCTGAGCTATGAGAACGTCAGCGTCTCCTGTTGCATGAATAACTCGGTGACCCTTATCTTGTAAATGTACAGCCAACAAATTGATAAAACTTTGCTTGTTTTCAATGTTTGTTAGGAATATCTCTTTTGGTTTTAAATGGGATGTTTCCATTGTACTTAATGTGTGTACCTTTCAACCTTTTGTTCGCCTGTCGTGTGTGACATCCTTTGCCGATGGTCCACTTGAATAACCATCAAAAACAACTATTGCGTTTCCATAATTCCTTTCTACAAGTGCTGTGGAATGTTCACAAATAGAATGAAATGTTGTTCCATATGACCAAGGTATTCGTTGAACAAGAGAACCACCATCTATCTAGGACGTATTTCAGGTTTTGTTCAGATAGTGCCTCAACTCCACAATTCCATTGTTCCCAGATTGCACTGGCTACTAACGGTGTATGTGCCTCCCTTAAAAGTCCTGCTGAATCGAACAGCGATGACGGATGGCTACTTAATTCATAGTGAAATACGTCTTCTGCATCATCCAACGAATCGTCTGCTACTGCCATAAAGCGTTGAAACAGAAGTTGTGCATCAACGTAAATGCCATCTCCTTCAATCTTTGAAGTAGTCTTGGCCCCCATTGTAACAGCTTGATTTGACCTCTTTAAGCTATAATCTGTAATTGTATGTCCTTCTAACGAGTCCAACACTTTCTGACCAACCAATCTTGCCTGATCATCATTAACCTTATCCTCTGCAGCGGCTCCTGTTTCTATATTTCTTAGATTACTTTCTTCAGTAAAGGGATTGCGTTTTCTGAGAAAAGCCGTGAATGTATTTCTGTCTTTATTATCTCTAGTCACTCTTGATTTGTGTGCGTCTCTATGCTGGTCACTCGTTTCATATCTTGTTGATGTAAACTCTTGCATGGCATTATTTACATCTGCACAAGCAGGCATCGAAAGAAGCCACTGTGCTCTTTTCAAGGAATAACTGTAAACTCCCAGGCACGTAGCGTTGGCTCTGTTCAGCTGATCCCATGTCATCAGTCGTCGCATACTCGTCTTTGAATTTGGTAACATCCATTGATTTAACATCATCGAGAATTAACTTTGCAGCTGTCTTGATGATTTCTTGTTTTTCAGATTCACTGTCATTTTCCCCATTTCATCAGACTAGCTTTGCTTGCAAATGTCACAACATTATGCTTACCGTTGTTTTCTGATATAACTATGGCATTTACAAAGTAATCTAGCAGTTTCTTCTTCATATAAACAACACTAAATGCTTCATGTCCACAAATCTGTGCCATTCTCTCTACAAGATCAGTCACTGTTAATTGACTTTCAGGATTGATTTCAAAGTATTTCACGACTTCTAAAAATGCATCCTCAACTGAAATCTTGGAAGGCCTCCCTAGATTCCGATGTTTTCCTTTTTGGTGTAGATTCCGATGATTCATTCCTGGAAAACCTCCACGGTGTAGATTCCGATACTCCCTCTGACAGTTCATATTACTTGGGAATCTGGTATCCAGTCCTAAAATTTGAACTGCATGACTGATGGTATCTTGCCTCCGGATATTGAGCATATTAAAGTCGACCTACAATTTGTTCAGCCCATTCATCACTTCTGCGTTTGCATATTTCTCTGATGGTATTTGAAATTCCAGTGTCCTAACAGGGTAAACGTCATTGCCTCTTTTCTTCTCACAGTATTTTGCTCCAGTTCCACAAAACAGACAGTTTGAATCAAAGTTGAAACTGTCTAGCTTGATTCTTTTTTTATATAATCGGGGTGACTATACATGCGTCTGCATTCTTGGTGCACAAACTGACCCGGAGAAATCGTTAATTGATCACCTAAAACAAATAATGCATTACGTTTTTTTTTAAAAGCATTAATGTTTTAAGACTGTGTAGTAGTTAAATTTAAATATTAACACAAGTTAGTAAATTGTGTAGATATATGTAGGACAAGAAGGACATTTTCTCATATCACAGTGTGCGCAAAGAGACATGATATAACTGCGAATCTTCTTAGCCATTTCCTTCAAAAGAAGACTAGAAAATGCGCATGCACCTTTGGCACATGTAAGATGTATTTATAATTAACTGATCACAACCAACATCAGATGCACTGTCATATTCATTAAATGTCTTGTTGATTGGAATGTTACCTCTTTCCTGACTGGCACGTAGTAAACTTTGAACGCCCTTTTCATATACTCGGGAAGTTGGTTGGTCATTCTTTACGTTACAAAGGACGCATACATCGATATCTTGCGAAAACATCAATTTTGATTTTATGTAACACTTTACCTCATTTCCCGTTTTTCCTCTGGAAATGTGTGTACCAAATTGATTTAGTCAGAACAAAAACATCATCCATCCAGTCATCTTCTACAATAAATGCAAATAACATATCAGACATCGAAAACCATTTAAAGTAAACGTTAAGTTTTAAAGTACTGTAGAAAGCTGAAACCAAAATGGTTCTTTTCTCAAAGTTCACAAACACATATTTATTCAATATATATCGACTGAGTGTCTTAAAATTATGTTTAAATCATTTAAATATGTTATTTTCTTAAAGTAAATGCACAATTTGTAAGGAGAAAAAAATAGCAAATTTATATATAATTTTCTTTATGGGCTTCCGTAGATTAAAAAATAGACATAATTCAAGGCTTGTTATTTTTTCCATTTTTGTTTTTTTGCTATATAACACCTTGTAAATACATTCAAATTAAGTATATTGCATGTATATTATTAATTAAACATAACATATATGCATACAAACAATTGAAACTATGTATTTTAATCGAGTATGTTCCCACGAAAACCGGTGACACAATAACGCATCGGCTGCTAAAGAAAGTCGAATTCACAATTCATACACACAGTTGATCAAAAACATTCATACATATAGTATTTAAGTCTATCACAGGACCCATTGTTTACTTACCTTGTAATTTATTGCTGGGTTTCTTCAGAATATCGTAAAGACAAACTTGAAAATCTGGTTCCTGACATTGTTGATGTCGCTACGTCATCGTTACGTCATACTGACTAGCGTGTCACTTGAAGAAAATCATCTACGGTGTGCTCATGGGGTCATTGCATTTTTGTATTAAAATTGATGAATTTAAGATCAAATATCTCAAAATGCACAGTTGCGATTTTTCCGGACTTTTTTTCTGTAAATGTGTAACATAGGACCTTTCGCTTGAAAAAAATTAAATTTCTGTTGGAATTTGTTTGACCTTAAAATCTATAATAACTTGAGTATTATGTGGTTGACTGTCCTCCCAGGCGCGTAGCTGGGCTGAAATTGAGTGTACGCACCAAATCTAGGGGGGTCCGGGGGCATGCCCCCCCCCCCCCCCCCGGAAATGTTTTTTTGGCTATATAGCCGGAGGTGCGTTTTTGTGCAATTTCACGACTATTTAATGGAAAAAAATACAACAGAAATTACATAGCTTATTCCTCATTTTATCTAAAATGATCACCAGAGTCCCGTTTTTTTAGACCTGACATAATCTTGACATAGTCGTGACTCAATGTAAATGTTACTTTGAATGACTAACTCGACATTCGATATATGTAAATAATGTTTAGGCCTACATAATACATGAACATAATTTAAACATTTGAAAAGCTATGACTATATAAGAGTAAACTCGGTCCACAGATATATTCTGGAAACAAAGCGCTTCAAACAGTAACTATAACTATAACTATAACAATGTCCTATAACGCAGGCTGACCCTATAAGAGTATTCTTCTGTCTTTCACTGACATCTTATTATTTCAAACTCATGAAACCTATTTTTTGTCTCTCTCTCTCTCTCTCTCTCTCTCCTCTCTCTCCTCTCTCTCTCCCTCTCCTCTCTCTCTCTCTCTCCCTCTCCCTCTCTCTCTCTCTCTCTCTCTCTCTCTCTCCTATATTTATGGTAATATAAAACTGGAATTCAACATATTTATTTTAAATCAATTGTTCACTATGATGTTCTTAATATCATGTTGTTCATAAAATATGTTTAATTTAACACTTTAAAGTTAACAATAGTCGATTAAAACGATTTAATTTTATTTAAACACCATAACGTTTATCGACAGGGCTTATACGTGAAACAATAAAGCTAGTCGGCGATCTTTTTTTCTCGCAAATTCGTCAACGACATGATTGGTGTCAATGTCTCTGTCCCTGTGGATATTCATGAGGCCGAGTCCTGACAACCTACCGGTGCTCATTGTAGACCTCAGATATGTCTTCAGACGCCGCATGCTGCTGAATGAGCGTTCAGCAGTAGCAGTTGATACTGGCATGGCAAGGAGGATGTGAAGACAAGTCGTGACATTTGGATACAGTTCTCTATTTGTTATGGCTAGAGTATCGCCTAATGTGCTGAGTGTCACAGTGTCAACTGCCACAGCATGTCGTGCCTTCCATCTGCTTACTTCCCTCTTAAACTCATCTAAGTCGTCTGCGGCTAGATCATCCTTAAAGGCGTCATATATTGCCCCAACCCTCTGTTCTGTAAGCTGATCCAAGGAATTTGGTATAAGGAATTGAGCATTAAATCGCTCACCGTCCTCAATAAGTCTGTCGGATAATTCCACTAGAAGGTGGTCTACAAAGGGAATGTACATATTTCTCTTCCAATAATCCGAAATAGACTCAGCTGGCACGTTGGGGCGATGTTGCTGGCGTTGATTATTTCGTCCCCTTGGTCTGCCCGGCTGTACATCAACCGATTGAGCCATTTCTACAGCTTTCGCATATAGCGCTTCCCATACCGTAATGTCATTACGCTCTTCTGTTACCTGATGAGCAACGGTTGAAGCCTCCTTAACAGCCTCGATTAAGTCACATGATTTGTTCTGTAACATTTGTGATAAGGGGACTAATCCTGACAGCACATGTTCAATTGCCACAAGACTTACTATGAATCCAAACTGCGTGATAGCTAGTTTGAATGGGCCAGCTTTGGTGTCGCGATAGTTTGTACATAGATCGTCTAGTGTTTCAACCACGGTCGTATAAGAACATTTGAATGTGTTTAAAGCGTCCGCTCGTGCCGCCCATCGTGTTTCACACAGAGACTGTAACTTGGTACGATGTTCCATGGCCGCCCTACTCTCTGCATCGTTGGTCAACGTTTCCTGATACCGTAGGAGTCGTTTGGCTGAGTAGTTGAAAGAAAATGCCACTTCTTGGACAGTTGTCATCATGTTTCTAGCCAAAGGTTCTTCTGACGCGTGTATGATTGCTAGGTTTAAGCAATGCGCTTTACAGTGCGTATACACAGCTCGTGGTAGTTCTTGTCTTATACGGGCCTGAACGCCACGATACTTCCCGGACATGTTTGACGCGCCGTCGTACCCTTGTCCCCGCATCTTATTAACATCAACGCCAGCAGCTCTTAAGTTCCTTAAAAAAGCCGTAGACAGCGCTTCTCCTGTTGTAGCGTCACATTCCGCAAAGGCAATAAAGTCCTCTCTTACAGCACGAGTATCACCATCAAAGTATCGTAGACAGAGAGACATTTGCTCCATTGTTGAAGCATCTGTTGCTTCATCGGCTATGAACCCGAAGAATGGGGCCTTATTACAGCTGTCAACAATTTTAGTTTTAATCTGTTGCCCACAAATCTCAATTATCTCATTTTGGATATCTGGTGAGGTGTACATAGTCCTAGGATCACCATTTGTCAAGTGGTCTTGAAGTATAGTGTTGTATTTAGCCTGATATTGAAGTAAAGCTCTGAAGTTTCCATGCTCATCCTCGTGACCTCGTAAAGATAGATTTTGCTTTCCACATAGAACAATCGTATCAACAATAGCTTTCAGAATTTGTCTATTTCTTTCCACTAAGGTATTGTAGGAGGTAGACATCGAACATATTATGTCTTTCTTTTCACTATTCATTATACTAATGAAGTTCTCCGCTGCCTCAATAGAACTGATATGAACATCACTGGTTGTATGGGTACCAATAAGCCTACCAATGTTGCTGGGGTCGGTGGCAGCCGTCGAAACTAGTGACTTCTTAACTTTACCTGCAACATATGAGTTGGTAATGTATCTAATGATTTGTACACACATACATTTACTAACACCTGCAGAAATTATGCATATTTATGATAATTTGTGACAATTTACTAGTCAAAAAGCTGAATTTTACTGGCTTTATAATTGTTTTTCTAGTTTTAATTTGAAAAAATACAAGTCGTCATTTGTGAACATCATAGATCCAGATCAGCCTGTGCATCCACACAGTCTGATCAAGATCTACACTGTTCATATATAACTTACACAAACTTGTTAACCCTTTCCCTCATACAGACGACTTCTGACACCTCTTCTGCAGACGGTTTTTCGAAAACATAGTGACAAAAGAAGAAATTGCACAAAATTTGCAATTTCTCCTTTTGCCACAATGTTTTCCACTTTTAGTCATTGGTTATCCATTCAATTATAGAGATTTTCCATTTTTTGACAAAAACTGTTTTCTGTCGTCTGCTGCAGAATTGTAGTATGAGGGAAAGGGTTAATATATCATATCAACTTGTAAAGATTATTGAACAGACTCTGAGAAGATGAACCTGAACCACGCCAACTTTGCTCATGTATATATATAGTATCTTTGACGCTATACACGTTTTCCATGTAACTCCAGGATAACGCTTTTTTTGCAGCAGACGACTTTGAACATATTTGCCAAAAAACAGAAAATCTCTATAATTGAATGGATAACCTATGACTAAAAGTGGAAAACATTGTGGCAAAAGGAGAAATTGCACGTTCTGTGCAATTTCTTCTTTTGTCACTATGTTTTCAAAAAAGTCATCTGCTGCAGAGGCTTCAGAAAGCGTCTATATGAGGGAAAGGGTTAATCTGGGGGCGAAATGGAAAAAGTTTACATTTCCCAGTGCTGGAGGGTATAATCTTATAAATGGGACCGACGGACTCAAATAAACTTATGCGGTTAAAGGGAATACCAAATGCCTTTCAGGACGTACCACAAAAACACATAATACGACTGCGCTCGATCCACGGTTCTTGGCATTCACATTCGTGTGCCCTATTGACTGCACTACTGAAATATCTGGCCAGAAGGATGTGCAAACCGTATAAATGTAAATTATATAAAATGAAAAAAAACTATGACAAATAGTTTCGTGTTTGGGTTTTCATTATATTATACTTATTATTTCATTTTTACCTGCGAAAAGGTGACATGGGGCACAGTACACTCCACCAGCAGATGTTGAGTATCGTAACCATGTATTACTAATAAACCAATGTGACTGGATTTTCCTATACTTTCCGGTAATGCACCTGCAAGTGAAGAATATGTACAGTTTGACTTCAGTAGCTCTAGAACCAGGCCCCATCATGGCATGTTTTCGAAACATCTCATCATTGAGATTTTCCTTAACTCAAATTCCTCAACATTTCAAGCAACTTTTATAAGTTTCATTAAAATTCTTAATAGACCTATAAATTATATAATATTTGCAAAAGAAATCTTATTTTAATGTTAAAGTGTTCTAATTTACCAAACTCAGCTACATATCAAAACTTAAAGAATTTATAGTCAAATGAAAATGTGAGAAATTTAAATTGAGGTAATTCTTAACTTTGAAATGTTTGGAGAAAAAGGGGCTTAGGGAAAAACGTAATACGACGAACGATAAGCCAGATTACACATTATGGTGTAAGAGTTGCCTCCCTTTAATTCAAAATTTGGCCAGCATTTCCCTTAGTTACGGGTTCAATAGGTTAATCCGATTCCATGCGAGTCTGACGAATCCATTGTAATTGATTGATTGGGGTTTAATGCCGTTTTTAACAATTTCTCAGTTCACCTACTCATGCATGGTTTTCTCACACCAATACTCCACACAACAATCTTCCCAAGCAACTGGCTCCTTTTCCACATAGACTAAGCCCTTTGGCGGAAGACGAATGACGCATGTCGCATTGACTTGTCAATCGTCGGAAAGAAAGTTGGCCGAGCCGGGATTCGAACTCACAACCCCTGGATTGACAGCCCGCGTCGCTACCGACTGAATCCATTGTAAACAAATCGATCTTACATTATAGATAATAAATATATTTATGTTAGATTACCTGCTTGGAAAATCAAACTGGTGCACGGTGTCCCATTTACAATTGAGAAGGCGCATCTTGTCATTGTTGTTATTATAAGGTACGGTTTTATCAAATACATCTTGATAAGGAGGCTCAAACTCCGTTTTATTATTAGAGGTCGCCATACATATTGGAATTTCCCGCGATGTAAACAAAGGGGATTAACTCTTTTAACTCGGGATATAAACATTCGGACTACCTCGGTGATGAAGATGATGAAAGTTTACGTAATTACCCGAGGAGTCCCGGTTGGGGATATAAAGTGACACTCGTATAATTTCGGCTGATTCCGTGATCATTCTCTCGGTGTAGCTAGTAGGGCGATTTTGTTCAATGTGTTCCGAACCATAAAGGAGGCAATAATACTGACGTGGCACATGCAATTAAATGTTTTAGAACAAAAAAAAATTCTAAACATTTATTGTTTCTGACTGTTTACCCCTAACCCCCCTAAGGTCTTAATTTTTATTGCATTTTTCGAGAAAAAAAACCTTTTTTATTTTTTCAATTTTCAAAAAAAAATGTACGCACGTGCGTTAGTGCGTACGCCTAGCTACGCGCCTGCCTCCTTGAATGCTACTTTCCCTGTCCGATCTTTTTATTTTTCTCTCTACACCTTTTCTATTTTTTTACAATTCTGATAAAATAAAGTCATTTCAAATTCAGATTGAAACACTTTTTTTCCAATTTCTGCTTTGATGCTTTCATCGTAAACTGCATTTAAACATGTATACTATGCAGCACAGAAATCCTTAAGATTATCATGGTCAAGAATATGAGTTATATATAAATTACTGTCAATTTAAATTTGTGAAACCATGATGTTTAACTTCTGACTGAACTTCATATTCATCTGCTATTGCTCCAAATCTGATTAGATCATTAAACTCCGGATAATCAAACTGATCAATGTTATGATCGATATCGTTATATGTAAGGCCAAAATCAGCAGGTAATGTCTCAATAAACGCATCGAACTCTGCATCAAATTCGTCTATGCCGTTGTCTTGGTGTCCATGTTGTGGGCGAGCACGTATGATGCTGGAAAACAAGAGTGGCAAATTGACACAATATATTACCATTATTAATACGTCTGGATAAAAATGCAATTACACAATCAATTTCAATTATATCAATTTCAAATATATTTTAAACTATAATCGTTAAGACGTTTGATTTACTTAAATAATGTATTACTATAATGCAGTATAACGGGCATGAATTTCCTGTCTAGGAATATGTGTACACCCACAACCTTTTGGTGTCCAGTGTCCAACTTTTAAATATTATTTCATTTTAATGTTATCGGTAGTAAATGAAAAAGGACCTAGTCAGCTGTATTATAGTCAAATAGCAAGATAATAAAGGACCTAAAAAGACAAATATAATTTCATGATTTTTAAGATGTAACTCTGGACACCAGTGAAAAACAATATATATATAGAATACATGTAAATACTTCAAAAAAAGTGGCTTTAAAGCTTCAAACATTAGTTTAATTTCCATTAAGTTTCTTCTGTAAGCTTTTGAGGAATCAAAATATTGAATTTACATTAATATGATATGAAAAGTAAACGGGTGCAACTGGACTCAAAACAGATAACATATTTTTTTAACTTTAATTCATGGCAGCTGAACTGAAAAGAACCCATGGTGATGTGATTTATAAACTTCGTAAGATTCTTGGTCATGATCACTTTCGTTTATTTCGCTCTTCGGGGCAATTAATTTTATTAGATACTGGGACCATACGCCGTACGACATGGGGAAGCAATAAACTCCATGTCCACCGCCATATGCATGCCATCTTCGGGATTGTTAAAATTTTGTACTGTTGATTTTATTAATATTGAGTTCTACTCAACCCGGGGCTAGAGGGCGTGAGCGGTAGCTAGCATATTTCACTACCGTCTCAATCAAACCGAGACTGCAATATTTCGTATGTGTCGTTTTCGGCCGTTTCCAAAGGTCCATTATCATACTCTTTTTCATACTATCTTTGTTAAACTTGTTAAAAAGTTTATCAAAAGAGGTTATGACCCTATCAATTTGCAACGTACTACATGCTTGGTGGTGGACCCTTTAACAGTTCGCCACTATGCTTTCCTCTTTAATTGTACGATGACAGGACAGGCTGTGGACCCTATGATGACGCATACCTAAAGCCCATTGGGACGGCGGTGGCGTTTGATGTCTGTCTATGATCTTTCCTGTCGTGTCCTTAATGGTTTATTCTCTTGTTGCTCTGGCTTCTGCCAAGTCATTGAGTACCGTCATTGTGGCTTTCTAGGCTATTATTTTTTTGTATTATATTTACACGAGCATATTTGTATATATTACTTAAATTGCCTATTGATGCTGCCTTGTTGGTTAGAGATTAGATCATGGCGGGGATTTCTTTATTTACACTGTCCTGTTTTAATGGGTTGACAGTAGGGTAAGTGTGAGGTTTGGTGCACCCTCGAACCGGTTTAAACCCCTAGTGGCCTTTGTTGCCACTGACCGTTCCAAGGCGGTAGCCCTATTGTCAAACCTTTTGTGTTTGTGAGGTCGTTTGCATTTTTTATTACTTTTGCCTTCTCGTTTGTCTGTTTGCGTGTTAGTTTTTGTGTTTTGTGATTGACTGTCGTCCTTGAATGCTGCTTTCCCTGTCCGATATTTTTGTCTTTCTTTGTAATAATACACTTTGGTATGTAGATGCAAAACCTTTAGACACTTTATTCATTTGCTTTTAAGCATTGTAATAGCCTAATCAGATTTTCATTTCTCCTGTTGGAATGAATGAATGGTGTTTTACGGCACGTCGACACATAAATAGGTCATATTGTGCGCAAAAATTTATGAAAATGAAGTATTAATTAAAAATTAATGTAAATATATAAAGATAAAACTATTAAAAAATAAGGGATGATCAGGTGTAATATAAACTATGTATGTAAATCAACAAATGCCCGTCAACGGGTATATAAACAAATAAATATATATAAGAACACATTACAATGATTTATATAGTCTGATCTCTTTCAGGAAATCTAAAACAAGACTAAAATCTACAGTATCAAATAACTCTTTCATAGTATTAACATTGTAGTACCTTTGACGCATAGGATCAAAGTCTACACATTCCAATAATATGTGTTTGACCGTTAACGGTGCAAAGCAGGGTATACATTCTGGTAATTGCTCACCTTGTAATAAATATGAATGAGTATAACGTGTATGCCCTATCCTGCACCGGGCTAGGACAACTTCCTCTCGACGAATGGGTCTTCTAGAAGAACGCCATTCTCCGAGTAACGGTTTAATTGAATGGAGTTTATTGTTAACTGACAAATCCCAAGCGGCTTGCCAAGAGTTACGAATATATGTGTTAATACAACTTTTAAAATCCGTATAAGGTAATTTCGTATTAGTTATATGTAAATCTAATGCTGCCTTAGCAGCACTATCAGCTCTATCATTACCACGTATTTCTACATGGCTTGGAAGCCAGCAGAAAATAATAACATTATCAATTATAAGAGAATTGTACTTTTCTAAAAGTTGAAGCACAACTGGGTTATCATGTTTCATATTACCCAGTGCTAAAAGAGATGAAAGGGAATCAGAAAAGATTACAAAATGGTCATCATCAGATTCCTGAATATAATTTAAGGCAAGTTCAATTGCCTTAAGTTCAGCTGAAAAGATAGAGGCCTTGTCAGGCAGGCGGCTCTTTATGCTGTGTTTGTGAACAACAGCTGCTGCAGCTACCTTATCTCCATCTTTAGAGCCATCTGTGTAGATATGTTGAAAGTTACTGTATTTCGATTTAATTTCATTAAATTTGCTTTGAAAGACAGTAGGGTCTGTGCTGGATTTGTTATTATTACAAAGATCAAAAATAAATGTTGGTGTTTCCAAAGTCCACGGTGGAATTTGTGGTACTTTGTACTTGGCAATCAAATTTAGGTTGATTTCAGTGTCTCTTAATTTTCGTTTAATACGAAGACCAAAAGGTCGAATGGCCTTCGGTTTTCGATCAAAAAGAGGTTCACAACTAGGATTAAAAACATTATCGAAAGTTGGGTTTGAAGGGTTTGACTTTAATTTAATGGCGTATTGAAGAGCTAATTTGTCCCTTCTATGAGACAGTGATGGTTCATTAGCTTCAACATATAGACTTTCGGCTGGTGATGTACGAAAGGCACCTAAGGCGAGTCGTAATCCTTGATTATGTATAGGGTCGAGCATCTGCAAGTACGACTTGCGAGTCGATCCATATACTATCGAGCCGTAGTCCAGCTTGGATCTGATAGAGATCTGTAAAGTCGCAACAGGACTTTTCGATCTGCTCCCCAATTAGTGTTTGCAACAACTTTAAGTAAGTTAAGAGCTTTAAGGCATTTGGCCTTCAAGTATTTAAGGTGTGGTATAAACGTTAATTTACGGTCGAAAATAAGACCAAGGAATTTTATCTCATCCACTACTGGTATTGGTGACCCATCCAGTGTTAGATGAGCGTCTTCATGATGTTTACGAAGTTGACAAAAGTGCATACAATTAGTTTTAGACTTAGAAAATTTAAAACCATTTTCATCAGACCAGGTCTGAAGTTTATTTAGACATTGTTGTAATTGTCTCTCGATAGTATTCATGTTTTTTGCACGATAACATATAACAAAGTCGTCAACGTATAGCGAACAATCCACACCTGGATTGATGCATTTTACTATACTGTTAATCTTTATATTAAAAAGTGTTACAGAGAGTATACTGCCCTTTGGAACACCCATCTCCTGTTCATGAATATCAGAGAGGGTTGAACCCATTCGGACACGAAATTGTCTGTCATCTAAGAATTTCTCAATAAAAATGCGTAATCGGCCTCTAAGGCCAAGGTCATGAAGATCATTCATAATACCGTACTTCCATGCAGTATCATAAGCTTTCTCCAAGTCAAAAAATAAAGCGACTAGATGTTCTTTTTTTATGAAAGCTTCCCTAATAAATGATTCAAATCGAACGAGATTGTCTGTTGTGCCTCGTTGGCGCCGGAATCCACTTTGATACTTTGTTATCAGCTTGTTGGACTCCATGTACCAAACGAGTCTCTCATTAATCATTCGTTCCATGGTTTTACATATACAACTCGTTAAAGCAATAGGGCGAGACTTTATTGGGTCCGTATGATCCTTTCCAGGTTTAGGGACTGGAATAACGATTGCTTCCCGCCAAGAATCGGGGAAGTTTCCCGTCACCCAAACCTTATTAAATATATCAAGAAGGGTAGAGAGACAAGATTCAGGTAAATGTTTTAGTAATTGATAATGGATATCATCAGGACCAGCTGATGTATCATGAGCCTTTTTAAGGGACTCTCGAAGTTCTTTGAGAGTGAATAGTTTATTGTATTTCTCCAAGTTTTTTGACTTGAAGTTCAGCTTTTTCTGTTCTTTTAGTTTCTTTTTTTTTTCAGAAAATTTGGTTGACAATTTTCAGAAGAAGAATTTTTTGAAAAAGTTTCTGCCAAAGTGTTTGTAATATCTTTGACAGATGTTATATCTCCATTATCTGTTTTAAGATGATTTGCAGAACTAGAATTACCTTTACCACTTATTTTCCGGACCATGTCCCATGTCTTCTTAAGAGATGAGCGAGAATTCAGCCTAGAGACGTAAGATCTCCAGGATTTCCTCTTGATATCCTTAATAGTACGACGGGCTTTCGCACGAAAAATCTCTAAAGTTATCTAAATTTGTTTGAGTTGGCCGCAAATTAAAATTATTTAATGCAGCTTTACGATCGCTGACTGCCTTTTTGCAGTCATCGTCGTACCATGGTTTATATGGGCGTTTAGGATTTGCCGAGGTTTTTGGAATGGTTTGATCAGCTATATCGTGAAGAGTTTTGGTAAAAAGAGCAGTTGCGTCTTCGACATCCTCGAAAACGGAAGGCTTTAATTGTTCCTCGCAAAGAGATTGAAACGTAGTCCAATCAGCCTTGCGAAGTTTCCATCGTTCTGTTTTTTCGAGAATTGGATGGCCGATATTTTCAAGAAATATGGGGAAGTGGTCACTTCCACAGAGGTCGTCTCCAACACTCCACGAAAAATCCATCAAAAGCGTTGGATCGCATATTGTTAAATCAATGGAAGAATGAGAGCCTGTAGCAGGATGTAAGTAAGTATGTGACTTATTATTAAAAAGACACAAATTGTTTTTGGTTAAGAAATCCTCAATTTTCTTGCCTTTATCGTTTATGTCTTTACAACCCCAGATGTGTTTGTGTGCATTAAAATCGCCCAAGAGTATAAAAGGTGATGGCAATTGTGCAACTAGGTGGTTTAGATCTTTAGAGTCTAGTGAAGAACTAGGTGGCAAATATAAGGAACATATTGTTATGACTCTGTGCATAGTAACACTGACCGCAATAGCTTGCAAATTTGTTTTCAACGCAACAGGTCTGTGAGGAATGTTTCGATACTCCTGTTGGATGATGGACACAAATTCTGAAACCCTGATCACACGTTTATAATATACTCTGTTATATGCTTCTTGTAGTTGGTGTTTAGTAGCAGTATGCGCATTAATCCCATTAACTACCTTATCACAGCTTTTTATTTTCAGGACATCAGCATCACAGCTCATTGATCCGACAGAATCATTTCTTGGCTCGTCACTATTGCATGCAATTTTTTGATGTTGCTAATTAAGAAACAATTTGTCCCTTACAGTGGTAAATTGATATATATTTGTCAGTCAGGTGCGTACGATCTTCGCGGTATAATTACGAGAGAATGTGATCTCCAAACTGCGGTAAATTACCCGATTTAAGGGAGTAATCGTTTCTTTAAAGCTACAACCAAAGTTCTATTATATTTATACATTAATTCCTATTATAATACCATGCAATTAAGAAGGAAAGCAACAATTTAGTGTATTACTGATTTTATGAATAATGAGTTCTACTCAACCCGGGGCTAGAGGGCGTGAACGGTAGCTAGCATATTTCACTACCGCTCATGAACAGTCTCAATAAAACCGAGACTGCAATATTTCGTATATGTCGTGCTCGGCCGTTTCCAAAGGTCCATTATCATACTCGTTTTAATGTCAAAGTTCTGTAAGAAACAAATACAAAATTAAAAACAAATCAGTGATGTTTGTCCGTCACTGATCTGAAATACAAAGAACAAAAAGAACGAGCCCAATATGGGTGGCTTTGAAGTAGAATACCGCTTAAGCCGCTGCTAGGGTTGAAGTGTTGCTTCTTTCATTACTTCTCATGAATAGACTCAATAAAACCGAGTCTGCTGCTTTATTCTCTTAATTGTGTTTGCTTGCTCTCAAAGGATCACCTTTATCAGTAATTATGTAACAATACACAAACACCGTGAAGTATTCCTTGAGCTGGCTATAGACCTCTCCCCCCAATGAAAGTTCATAAAAATAGCTTCAAAATGGGACATGTGTGCCATCTGAGCGTTGGGGCGTTTGTATGTAACGCACATGACAATTACGTTACCATAACAATTCCAGAACACCTTCAATAACTTTGAATATGAGTAAAACATGAACAACAAATATTACCTATATTCGTTATTTATGACTTGTTTAATTTAGACAGCCTTATCAGGGTTACCGTTACCATAAACTTCGTAAAACCTTTGCAAACTTTTATTATCGTAACCCTGATCTTCTTTCCAAATATAAAAGTAATTTAAGGACTCTTCTGCGACAAGGACTATCACAACCCGACTTCTATGGTGATGTGATTTATCAACTTCGTAAGATTCTTGGTCATGATCACTTTCATACTATCTTTGTTAAACTTGTTAAAAAGTTTATCAAAAGAGGTTATGACCCTATCATTTTGCAACGTACTGCATGCTTAGTGGTGGACCCTTTAACAGTTCGCCACTATGATTTCCTCTTTAATTGTACGATGACCGGACAGGCTGTGGACTCTATGATGACGCCTACCTCAAGACCATTGGGACTGTGGCGTTTGATGTTTGTCTATGATTTTTTTTATCGTGCCCTTAATGGTTTATTCTCTTGTCGCTCTGGCTTCTGCCAAGTCATAGTGGCTTTCTAGGCTATTTTTTTTGAGTATATCTCCGTAAAACAACATATATTTGAATATATTAAGCAAAATCAGCGTTTTTTATTTGGTTTTTAATGGTTTATTTGGAAGTTGAAAATAGGTAGAAAACGCTGACTTTTTATGAATTTTACTGACTTTATGCTGTCCTTCTACATCTATATTACGACTCGCCTTAGGTGCCTTTCGTACATCACCAGCCGAAAGTCTATATGTTGAAGCTAATGAACCATCACTGTCTCATAGACGGGACAAATTGTCGGGTTGGGTTTGAAGGGTTAGATTGTAATTTAATGGTATACTGAAGGGCTAATTTGTCCCGTCTATGAGACAGTGATGGTTCATTAGCTTCAACACATAGACCTTCGGCTGGTGATGTACGAAAGGCTCCTAAGGCGAGTCGTAATCCTTGATTATGTATAGGATCGAGCATCTGCAAGTATGACCTGTGAGTCGACCCATATACTATTGAGCCGTAGTCCAGCTTGGATCTGATAAGAGATCTGTAAAGTCGCAAGAGGACTTTTCGATTTGCTCCCCAATTAGTATTTGCAACAACTTTAAGTAAGTTAAGAGATTTAAGGCATATTAAAGGTGTGGTATAAACGTTAATTTACGGTCAAAAATAAGACCTAGGCATTTTGTCTCATCCACTACTAGTAAAGGTGAACCGCCCAGTGTTAGATGAGGGTCTTCGTGATGGGTGTTCCACAGGGCAGCATACTATCTGTCACACTTTTTAATATAAAGATTAACAGCATAGTAAAATGCATCAATCCAGGTGTGGATTGTTCGCTATATGTTGACGACTTTGTTATATGTTATCGTGCAAAAACATGAATACTATCGAGAGACAATTACAACAATGCCTCAATAAACTTCAGACCTGGTCTGATGAAAATGGTTTTAAATTTTCTAAATCTAAAACTAATTGTATGCACTTTTGTCAACTTCGTAAACTTCTTGAGGACCCTCATCTAACACTGGACGGGTCACCAATAACAGTAGTGGATGAGACAAAATTCCTTGGTCTTATTTCCGACCGTAAATTAACGTTTATACCACACCTTAAATACTTGAAGGCCAAATGCCTTAAAGCTCTTAACTTACTTAAAGTTGTTGCAAACACTAATTGGGGAGCAGATCGAAAAGTCCTCTTGCGACTTTACAGATCTCTTATCAGATCCAAGCTGGACTACGGCTCAGTAGTATATGGATCGACTCGCAAGTCGTACTTGCAGATGCTCG
Organism: Cyrtodaria siliqua; assembly: GCA_037043455.1. Classification (NCBI taxonomy): domain Eukaryota; kingdom Metazoa; phylum Mollusca; class Bivalvia; order Adapedonta; family Hiatellidae; genus Cyrtodaria; species Cyrtodaria siliqua. The sequence continues at coordinate 117,228 of JAWPHD010008206.1, forward strand.
ACCCTATACATAATCAAGGATTACGACTCGCCTTAGGTGCCTTTCGTACATCACCAGCCGAAAGTCTATATGTTGAAGCCAATGAACCATCACTGTCTCATAGACGAGACAAATTAGCTCTTCAATATGCCATTAAATTAAAGTCTAACCCTTCAAACCCAACTTTCGATAACGTTTTTCATCCTAGTTGTGAACCTCTTTTTGATCGAAAACCGAAGGCCATTCGACCATTTGGTCTTCGTATTAAACCAAAATTAAGAGACACTAAAATCGACCTAAATTTGATTGCCAAGTACAAAGTACCACAAATTCCACCGTGGACTTTGGAAACTCCAACAATTATTTTTGATCTTTGTAATAATAACAAATCCAGTACAGACCCTACTGTCTTTCAAAGCAAATTTAATGAAATTATATCGAAATACAGTGACTTTCAACATATCTACACAGATGGCTCTAAAGATGGAGATAAGGTAGCTGCAGCAGCTGTTCACAAACACAGCATAAAGAGCCGCCTGCCTGACAAGGCCTCTATCTTTTCAGCTGAACTTAAGGCAATTGAACTTGCCTTAAATTATATTCAGGAATCTGATGATGACCATTTCGTAATCTTTTCTGATTCCCTTTCATCTCTTCAAGCACTGGGTAATATGAAACATGATAACCCAGTTGTGCTTCAACTTTTAGAAAAATACAATTCTCTTATAATTGATAATGTTATTATTTTCTGCTGGCTTCCAAGCCATGTAGGAATACGTGGTAATGATAGAGCTGATAGTGCTGCTAAGGCAGCATTAGATTTACCTATATCTAATACCAAATTAC